>JAECUM010005852.1:0-145113 GCA_016617855.1 Megalonaias nervosa | reverse complement strand
AGAATATATAAATATGGAGAATTTTGTGTTCTTTTGTTTTTGCATTTTTATTACAACTAGTATACGACTTTAATTTAATATTTTTTTAAAAATTTTTCTCTACAACATTTGAAAATGTGGGTTGTTAGATTTGTGTACTCATGCGACAAGCAATGCAGATCGAAAGTACCAGGTCACATTTTATCAATGCCGTAGTTTTATCCATAGTTTTATCTTGTCTTTCAGTAGATTAAAGACATAATGATTTTAATACTCACAATAATTTTCATATCAATTTCATGCATCACTTCATCTAACAATGTTTAAAGTTTTCTAGCCCATCCGGTAAGCGGCAATGCTCTGCCACCACCATGTTCGCTTCTTGAGATGCTTGACTGGTTTTCATACCTTCCAGGTAAGGAAGATACGGATATCGAGCTGACATTGAAAATAAAAGTCTACTAGACGAATCTAATCCACTGAGCGTTTGGATTGACTCAGCATGTAATGTTTATCGCAAGCACCCAAATGATCCATACTGCACCGTTTGAATATTCTGGTTAGAACTCAATAAATTTAACTCATGATCAGTTTAGTTATGTCTCAATTACGTGATTGTTTTGGGCATCAAGTGGTGGCAGAAAATTCCCGGGTTTTTCCGGACTTTCATCAATATTTGCGAACTTCAAGGACTTATCATTTCTCCTGACTTTTTCCCGATTTCCCTGTAGCGTGGGAACCCTGTAAGTATGTAGGATTTGCATGCCTGTTAACTTTTTTTTATTTTTCTACCTCATTTATTTGCTTCAAAAGACATAATTAACGTCATAATACAAAGGAAGCCAGCTTTTAATTCAGTGCAAGAATACAAGAAATACTTGCTTAAGTCAGTTATCAAAACACGTTTGGCACTTAATTAGGTTCTCGGAGAAACTCTTGCGGACATAGTTGTTACGGTAGATTGACACATTTTACGTTTAAATACACATTGCATTTATGATGATTACACTTAAGAGGAACTAAACAATAGAATTAAAACACAAATTTCAATTAATAAAATTTTTTTAATTGGCATTTAAATATTAATGTACTGCCTACACTAGGCATAAGTGATTTTCATTGATCACAACTTCCATGTATATCTTTAATTACGGTGTACTAAAAATGTCATTTGGAAGAAAATGTAACAAATTATATAACTTCTTATTAAAAGTTGATAATTTCAATTGCTGATTAAAATTTCCAGGTCCTATCTACCGTTTTCTACCATAAAACAAGCGACATCAAGGTTTCAGTTACCAACTGATCAGTATTATTGTTGTTATGGGTTTAACACCATTTTTCAGCACATGATAGGCTACACATGGCAGCCAGTTTACCTGGTGGATGAAAATCCAGGAAACCCTGGAGATAACCACCAACTCATGGACAGGTACTGGTTGATAGAGTGACTTCAAAGCCACATGAACAGAAGAAAGATGTCAGTGACCAGTAAAGGTGAGCACCTCAGACCACTCTGCCACCCAAGGACCCTGATCAATCTCAACAGAGCCAGACAATGACTATAAATTCTATTTATTGAGAACTTAATTTAGCACTGAAAATGGACAATGGTCAATGGACAAAATGGACAATTTACTGGTCAGTGTTCTCTCAAAACTATGCACATATATGTTTGAATGGTTGGTATCATTCATACATACTTACTGTGCAAAGAAATTTAATGAATACAACTAATGGTGCTTATGATCATATTTCAGGTCTCTTTTTTATGAAAACTAGTTGAAAAATTGAATATTTCAAATTGGAAAATCTTGTGATGGAATGTTTTATATGATGATTATCTTATCACAGATAAACTGCTTTTCAATTACGATGCAAACTTTTGGATGTAACAAGTTAATGTATTAGCCAGTTTTTGAGTGGGCAGTTTCAATCACTGCCTGAATACAGAGAAATCATCAAAATGGGGTACACCCTTTCAGTCAGAATGACAAATAAAATGTGGAAACTCTGCAGACATTCCTGACAATATCCATTTATCCTGACAATGTCTAATACAGTAAAAAATACTAAATACATTCCCATTGTTAAGTTAATGGAATCAAAATAGAGAATATAATAATACCTTTATTACATGACCTTTTAAGGGGTAATGAACCTGCACTAATTTAAAAAAAACAAAAAAAAACAAAGAAATATTAACATAATTTCTGTGGACACTTAATTGACATTTGCTTGTATCAACACAATTTCGTATGAAAACATTTGTCTATGGCTTTTATTGTCCCACTAACAGCATTATGTTCTAAATCATTCATAGAATGCCTTATCATTTATATCTCACTTTTTCAACCAAATAACATGTTAAAAACTGAGGCACTGCCACTCTCCTTTGATCTGGTCTTTGTTTGCTTTTCTGATACAGGACAAAATGCTAAAACTTGATGCAGTGACTTTTTAACATTCTTCATTTCTGTTTTTCATGTGAGCGTGAGTTAGTAAACCAGTTGGTGCAATGAATGGTCCCATAATAGACATAATCTAAGCAAGACAACACAACACCAGTTGGTGCAATGAATAGTCCCATAATAGACATGATCTAAGCAAAACAACACAACACCAGTTTACATAGCTCCAACCCTTCCATTCATCTGTTTGGCAGGGCTAACACCATGAAGCTGTGCCTGCATTCTTGCCAGCATCTCCTGCATCTTCTTTATCTGTAATTAGGTATGTAATCATTGTATGCATGCCATAAAGGTGATGATAACTCTAATATATATCTTGTTGAATATAATTATTGCATGTCATTAAGAGGATTACAAACTTTTGAATAGATATACAAGCATCTAGAACAACAAATTTTTTTTTCTGTATTATATGAACTGCAGGAATATGTATACATTTCATAGAAACGGGGCTATTTCTGTAACCCTTCCTACCGACCTTTCAAAACCACCAAAGTTCTATTTCAGTTGTTTGTCAGTAACTACTATTTACTTTTTTCCATGCACTAATCAATATATTGTTACAACCTGAAATATACACATCAATAAATTAAATAAAATTAGCAAAGGTGTTCAAAGTGAGTGTCTTGGTCTTGCAGTGTCCACATTCTTTTATCTCATTTAAAATTTTATCCCACACAATGGCAATTACTGGAATCTTCCGCAAAGAATCTGTGTAATTTGTATTAAAAATTGTTTATAATTTTACAGGTATAAGATAGATGTACCTCTGCTTCTTTCTGCTGTAGCAGCTTCTCCGTATCTTCCATACCCATATTTGAGTCACGCTTTAATTTACTGAAAAAATGACAGATAAAACAGCATAATATTGTACCGTTTTTTGGCTGTTTTTTTTTCAGATAATGCATAGTCAACTAAAGCAAGAAAGAAAAATGCCTACTGACTTAAGACTAAGCATACACCAATTAAAATGTTGTTACAAATGTATCACCTTGCTTTGTGAGCAAATAAAATCACAACTTAAACACAGAATCTCAGGGTCAAATTGCATCCAAAAACTATTCATGTCACCTAAATTTAATGAAGATAACATAATCAACGTCTTCATTATTATTATAATCATCTTTATAGTTATATGGCAAAGAGACATGTTTAGTGAAACAACCTTTCTCTAAATAATAATGTATCAAATATGACAAGGAGGACTACTCTTCCATGGGTTTGTTGGACAAATACATTTTTGCTAACTGTTTGGCGAAATATCTACAACCAAATAACAATATGACAAACAGAACTCCTGTTCAATTTTGTACACTGATCTGTAGCACTTTATACTATACACAAGAGAAACTACTCTTCAGCAATCTTCATCACTCTGTAAATGCTATTTTGCACACTTTATACTATACACAAGGGAAACTATTCTTCAGAAATCTTCATCACTCTGCAAATGCAATTTTGCACACTGGTGAAATATCTGCAGCATTTTATGCTATATTCAAGGAGAACTATTCTTCTACATGCCTGACAGTGCAAATATATTTCTGCAATTACCTGATGCTATAATTTTTATTGCAATATGAAAGAAACATGATCTCAAACTTTGTTCAGGTGATTACCACCAACTTATTAAAAATGTCTGCTCATAATAACTGTAAAGTTAATCCCTGATTCTGCACATTTACCAAAATAATTCTCCATAAGCACACTGAATACCTGCATATTTTTAATAAATACAAATTATCCATAATTCACCTTCACGCCCATCTGCGTGTGCCTATTATTTGGTCATTAATTAATGCTCCATAGATAAGCTATTTATTTTTAACTGACTTTGATTTTTGCACAGAAATTGCTTCATCTGTGTAACTTAACTGACTTTGATTTTAGCACAGAAATTGCTTCATCTGTGTAATTTAACTGACTTTGATTTTAGCACAGAAATTGCTTCATCTGTGTAATTTAACTTTGATTTTAGCACAGAAATTGCTTTCATCTGTGTTAAAGAACTGACTTTGATTTTAGCACAGAAATTGCTTCATCTGTGTAATTTAACTGAATTTCTTTTCATAATAGCAGTTAAAGAATTCAAAATCTGTATGTAAACATTAGGAATAGTTGCTTGTGCTCAATAACATTTCTTAAAAATGATACAAAAATTTCAAATCATCAATAAATAAAAATACAGTCTGTAATATTAAAGCAAAGCCTTGCTTAATTTCGTCTTTGTTCTAAAAATGTTCTCATGCAATCTTATCCTAAGGAATGTAATTCAGCAGAGAAGGACACTTTATGCAGAAGATCCTCATTGTAATGCACTTCATGGGAGAAGTAAATGTCAACTGCATTGTAAGATATCAAAACAAAGTAAGTTTGACAAAAACCCATTCTTATGTGATGTAAATTCATCATAAATGAATAAAGTTTCAAGATATCTCACATTGTTCAAAAGATATTAACTACCATGTGTGTCATACAGTGAGATCAATAGAAAGCTTTTTGTAGAAATATCTTCCTCTGTTGTTTATGGTACATGTTAAAACCCACAACAGTTTCTGGGTTTGTCTATATTTTGTATCTTAGCTACATTTGATGGCACAGTAGCATCATTTACCCAATAATGAAAGGCTTGTATATCAATTTGCTGTGAACCTTGGTCAAACTCTACTAAACAGTTTTAGGGGCCCTGAGTGGCCGAGTGGTCTAAAGCACTCACCATTATGGATCATTGCCATCCCACCTCTGTCTACATGGGTTTGTGTCTCAGGTTCAGCCAATGTGGGTATGTGAGAAAGTATGCCAGTAGCTTCTTGTGGGTCCATGGTTCTTTCTGGGGTTCTCCCAGGTTCTTCCTCCACCATTTATACTGGCCGCCATGTATAGCCTATCTTGTGCTGAAAAATGGCATTAAACCCAACAACAACTAAACAATATTATCAAAGAAGTCATTATTATGTTTTTGGGATATAGTACTGGTGGTCCTATTTGATGGCAGATTTGTATCACTGGTATAGAAGAAAAAATACTTCATGCCATGAGGCTTTCCTTCAAATGGGGTCAAGTTCTGAAAAGCGGCTTTTGTGAACCTGTTCAAAGTAAAGATTTTTTGTACTTCTGACCACATTTGATAGCAAAATAGCATCATCTGTGTTAAAATATCAAGCCCTTCATGGAGGGAAGCTCTCCATAAAATGGTGTCATTGTTGTTATTGTTGTTATAGGGCTTAATGCTATTTTTCAGCACAAGATAGGCTATACATGGCAGCCAGTATAAATGGTGGAGGAAGAACCCAGGAAAACCCCGGAAAGAACCACTGACCTATGAGGAGCTACTGGCAAGCTTTCTTACATACCCACATTGGCCTAGCCAGAGACTCAAACCCACGCAGACAGAGGTGAGATGGCAGTGATCCGTAATGGTGAGCGCTTTAGACTACTCGGGGCCCCTTAAATGGTGTCAAAACTGGTCCAATGTTTTTTTTTGTGCAGAAGTTAATTATTAACAGGTACATGACACATTATGGATTACACATGATGAACAAAACACAACTGGCATGGGACTATACAAAGTGCCATACCAAGTGCTAAACATCATATGATACAACAAGGACACGAGTCCTTGTGAATGGATGTCATGGGTTTTCTAAAATAACTCCTGACCCATTTCTTGATCAGCTGATTTGTTTACTGATAGAGTATTTCAAAATATCTCACTGTTGCATGTTAGCTTTGTATAAAATAGATCATTATGGGGAATTAGACTTTCATGGAAGTACAAATGGTCCTGGAAGAGTTATATGAGAGGACTGATTCATTTATTTAATATAATCGTTCGTTGGAAGTGCAGTGTTCTAACATTCATTTGAAGACTATTTGGATATATAATAGTTGTACAGATTTACTGAGAATTTATTCAAAGACTTTTAGATTAACAGCTGTATTGGAATTACAGTGAATATATTTAGGGACATTTTGGGATTATATCAATAATTTCTTCTTCCTATACTAAAAGTTATTTTTAACTTTTTCAATGATACAAAACGTGTTGGTTTTGCTCTTTCTTGTTACATAGTTTAAGATCTTATAGTCATAACAGTCAGTATAAGCACATACATTTCTACAAAAAAATATTAATTATTCCTCTTTTATCAACAATTAGTATCAAAAGATAATTGGACCTTGTAAAATTAAAAACTTGTGAATAATGGGGATCAAATTTGACAAGACTTTTGCTTACCAATTTCCAACTTGCTAATCATCCATTTCTTGACTTTTAATAATTTTGAGATGTTGTTGTTGTTGTTGATGTGGGCTTAACGCCATTTTTCAGCACACGATAGGCTATACATGGCGGCCAGTATTAATGGTGGAGGAAGAAACCGGGAAATCCCCGGAAAGAACCACCGACCCACGAGAAGCTACTGGCAAGCTTTCTCACATATCCACATTCGCCGAATCCTAGATTCGAACCCACGCAGACAGAGGTGAGATGGCAGTGATCCGTAACGGAGAGCGCTTTAGACCACTCGGCCACTCGGGGCCCCATTTTGAGATGAAAAGAGTGTGATCTATAATTGTTATCATGCTATAAATTGGTTTATGATTTACCTGGGCATGAATTAACAAGGTAGTGTTGTCATACCAATGTCATGTGCCAAAATTGTATTTGAACAGCAATGAACTACAAAACTGTTCAAAGAAAACATAAATTTTCTATGATTATGACTATGACCCCTTGGTCCAAAGAGTAAGCAAGCTTGTACAAATTGTTAGAACTTTGCAAGTAACTGACACTAAATAAATAAAAGCTAAATTTAATCTAAAAAGGTGTTCCCATTAATGAATCATGCATATGTGATAGATAAATATAGCTAAGGTTTCCAAATGGAGGAGGCATGAAATCTATAAATAGTGGTTAATTTTTCTTACCCCCTCTCCTTGTGGGCATGACTCATCTCTGATGCTATGTGCTGTGCTCGATAATTTTCATAATGTACATCAGCAGTTATGTCTTTTAGGTCCTGCATATGTGTGCTGAAGTGGAAGGAACTTAAAAACTTATGTTATTCTACATGTGGTGTTTAAAGCTCACAGGAGTCATGAAATAACGAAGCTTAAATATCCAACAGACTTCATGAATAGCTAAAGCAAAGCTCCTGTGATCTTCTATTATAAATTGTGTGATATTAAATGGATACATTGAAGATTCTAACACTAACAGAGCTTGAGATATAAACTTTATACCAAAAATTTATGCAAATTGAGGTGTGAAATATTACTCACAGTGCCTACTTTTGTGATTGTACTGTAGTACCCATCAAGATGTAGTACCCATTGTACTGTAGTACCCATCAAGATGTAGTACCCATTGTACTGTAGTACCCATCAAGATGTAGTACCCATTGTACTGTAGTACCCATCACCTCCATGCTATCCTTTATGAATCTAAGTATACAGCAGTACTTGTACAGCATGCAAAACACACATTTAGCTGAATGCATAAACATAACCCAAGCCAGTACAGTTTGAAATACAAGTTACAGTGACCTTAAATTGCTTTAAGTGGGTGGTACTAACAGAGATGCATACAATTGTCTAGTTTAATGATTCTAGCATGAAAAGGACATGATAAACCAAATTGTTTTCAAGTAAAATGTGTTTCTTCGAGAATGCTTAGGAGAACTACTGATATCTCACAAATCCAGGCCTCCCAGGTTAAAAACTTTTATCTTAAAAGCTAGAAGTTATCTGCCCACCTAGGCTATGGTCAGACCAAGTCATCTCCCCTTGATACAGGGATTGGTGCCAAATCCCATGAACATCTCAGTTACTAATGGACCAGAAGGCATGCTCTCTATATGGATGCAACTGGAAGGAGGCTGGGAGGATGTAAGTGGATCAAGATTGGGTAAGTATTCTTGAAGAAACATTTTACATGGAAAAAAATTGGTTTCTTCTTTAAATACATTTCCCAATAATAGTCTATTGGGAGAATAGGTAAGAGGTGGAGGGAGATACATCCCCTTACCCCAGAGATGCCATCTCCAGTCCCTTAAGGTATTTGAGACAGATTCTAGATATCTCGAGTGGGTAAGACACCTCTGTTGGGAAGCGCCATGATGGTAACATTTTCTCTGCCACAAATCCAGTGAAGTCATGAAGCTACATCTTATGAAGCTGTCAAACCAGACTTTGGGAAGAAAGATCTCTTAGATAAAAACTGGAGAATGTCAACTCTGATCTCCATCCAATGATCTGGATAATGTCAGAGAACAGTTTCGGTTCAATGCTATGCTTGTGGCAACTGCTTTAACATTGTGAGCCCAAATGCATAGATTCATTTGAGCTGGAGTTATTTCTCAACATGCCGAGCAAATAACCCACTTAATCCAGGATGAAAGGGTCTGTGCTGATACATCTTCCAGTTCCTGTTTGCGAGGTATAAGGGTGATCTCCCTTGAAGTGTGTGTGTGTGTGTGTGTGTGTGTGTGTGTGTGTGTGTGTGTGTGTGTGTGTGTGTGTGTGTGTGTGTGTGTGTGTGATTTGGATTTTAAAACGTAGCTTTAACAATGTTTCAGTCATATCCCTATGCTGTCTGCAGTGTGCCAGTTTATAGTGATGTCTAGCACTGGGGCATCATGCCACAGACATGTAGCATGATGTCCCACCCAGTCACATTATTCTGACACCAGGCCGACCAGTTCTAACACTAACCTCTTATTGCTGAACACCTAGTGAGGCAGCTGTTAGTACCATTTTTATAAATCTTTGGTATGACACGGCCAGGTTTCACACAAGCGACTTCCTGCATGAGAGGTGGATGCTGTAACCACTAGGCCACCAGAGCGGTCCTCTCCCTTGATGTCATTTTAAGGTGCCACTTTAAAGCTCGTACTGGATCTAGTAGGGGGTCTTGAGCTTAAGTGTCCAGAGTAGACAGTGATTTCATTACAAAAGTCTGGTTACCCATGGATGGGAGCCTTTTCTTCACAATGAAAGAAGGTCCTGTGATGAATGAAACTGTCCCATCTTGTCGGAACTGCATGTGATTCATGTCCACTGATAAGGCAAACATTTGCTGATTCTGCCTGCCATAGTTAATGTAAATGTGGAAGCAGGTCTTGTAAGAAAGGTGAGTCAATCATACCCTTGCAAGTGGTGGGATGTCATGAGCAATATTGATCCATCGGAATTATAAGTAGATGGGTCCGCCATTGCTGATTTTGCCTGCCAACTGCCAAAATAGTGAGGAGGCATGACTTGTATGAATGTGAAGCTTTTGCAAGCAGTCTAATTGGTCTTGTTCAGCCAGGTTAATTCCCATGAAAAATCCACTTGGGCAAGTGTCCGGTGGCACTGACCAAGTAAAAACCAAATGAACAGAAGATCAGACAGGTCTTTGATTTGTATGATATCTTCTCTTCTATGATAGCACAGTGTGATAATGATCATGGAATGGTAAGTTTATTTGTGATGGGTGCGAACTGCTTCTCATCAAAGAGCCTACAAAGTTAGCTATTGTGGTATGGATGTCTTCATTTAAATAATGCACTCTGGTGTGAACCACTAAGATTATATTCCACAGCCCTCCTAGACTGACCTGGTTGGTCCTGTATTCCCAGTTTTAGTAATCAGGATGAACAGACACTCGGATACTTTTGGTTCCTGTATCATGTTCAGAGTCCAAGGTGTTTAGATGGATATTCATTGGGCCATTCCAATATATAGGAGACAGTAAATCAGCCAGTCCTTTGGGACCAGGATTGGTGTGACAGAGGTTGGACTGTTGACATTCCACCTTGTCACTAAGGTCCATTTTAAGTTGATTCTATCAAGCATGTATCATATAAAACTGAGGGATAGAAAGGACATTCCATTTTTATGAGCTCCTGCTTGCAGAAAGATGAGTGTGCCAAGCCTTAGCCAGGTTAGGATATGTCAAACTCAAGCCTGGACTGAGGACACCACTTTTAGAAAATCCCAAACAAGAATACCAAGGTTCAAATACTTGTTCCCTTTGCTGTTTGAGATCAGTCACCACAGTGAAGTTGTCATTCAGAACGAAAACCATATTCCCATGTAGATTTACCTGCCAATAATGATAGGTTTTCAAATGCAGTGTCCATTTTGATGAATGGACATGTAAAGAATGATCCTGACAGGGCTATGCTTCAGTGTCAGTCTGAAAAGGTAGGAGTCTTGCTCCCCCAAGCCTTGTGTGTGTGTGCATCCACAGCAATCATGATTGCTAGAGGATGTGTTTGCAGAGATATCACTGATGCGACCCCAAAGTGCAATCATGATGCAATCTTGAATCTGGGAGAGATATCCAATTGTTGAGGTATGGTCTCCATTGGAGCCATGCAAAACATTGTTAAGAGAGCTAAAAAAAAGTGACCAAGGACTAAGATGTTCACTGCCATAATGAGCAAAATACAGCCAGTGAATGAATACCCTAGCGTGCTTCAAAGAGACTTAATACTTACCATTACACGAATTCAAATCTTGTTCCTAGTGAACAAATTCTAAGAGTTCAGACCTAGTTGACCAAATCTTGAAAGGGTACAAAGTCTAAGATGTTCTTCTTGACAAGATACTGAGAAGAAAGGAAAGTAACAAGGAAAATTATGTCTTGCTCCAGAATATAACCAGTCTGTTGTTTGTAACCTGCTGTGGTGAAACACAGAACTTGAAGGAGCCATTAGAGTTGGGGCGTGAAATTATGTCTCTTGGAAGTCCACACTGATTGTGTAGTCTTCATGATGGACAGTGCTAGGACCCATTGTTGCATTCCATCTCACATCCAAAGAGTAACAGAGTTAACTGAATACATTTATGTTGAAGGACAACTGATAAGTGCCACATTGGAGCTGACAGACCTCTGGCCACAGGCTTAGTAGGGGCACTGAACATGATACCAAGTCCTCAGGAACCAGTTGGATCCCCATACAGTCACGGGAAATCTTACCCATTCAGCCACACAAGATTGGAACCTTCTCCTTACCAGTTTCAATGATAAGGGTGGGATGGGGTGCCTGTATCTATGTCATTGAGATTGGGATGGTCATGTGCAATGCTGCTGAAAACAAGTGCCTAACTCTGACTCTTCAGCTTAGCTGTAGTATTGTTTCCTGGTAGCATGCATTCTAGGCACATTGCTGCAGCCTTCTTGGTTGCCTTGCAAATCCCTTTGCTGTAGCTGAGACTGAGGGGGATGGTGGTATGCTGCAAATTCAGGCAATCGGATCATTAAGGAGAAGAATTGATGATAAAGGTTGAGTGTGTATCTTGGGGCGTAGAAAGCATACATCATTTTTTCCAGCCATTAAAAGTTCATACCTGCTATTATGCTTATAGGATGTTTGTCTCTGTTGTGAATTGGACCATCTTATTAATATGCCCTACTTATTCTGTTGACTAAACTTCAACTTGTGGGGTGCCCTGAATTGAGACTGACTTACCATGTATTTGTTTTGGTTATGGACCCAATGATCCCTTGAATGTGGCCTAGTCTGATCAAAACAGAAGTAGGTCATCTGTGTGGGGAGGAGGCTGTCCAGTTCCTTATCCTAGGACAGGTTATGGGATGTTTCATCCACATGAAGCAGTCTCATGCATCTGCTGTGCGAGAGGATAATTTTGGCAGTTTGTGTAGCTATTCTCTCACTGCACAGCAATAGAGTTTAACCCTTAGGTGGCAAGGTCTATAGGAATTGGCAACAATGTTGAGTCCAATGGTGGTGACCTATAATGATCCCGGTTGTGGAAGCAACTGAGAGTAGAATCTTCTGTACATAATTTTCCCTTGATGTCAGAGTTGTAACCCAGTTGGTGATGTAGAGAAACAAGGACATAAGTCCGATGGGATTGGGTGGGGGACTTCAGTTCAATCCTACAAAGTAGAGTTTCACTCATCCAAGTAAGATCTAATAATGATGAGGGAACTTGAATGCCAATTTCATCGATTATAGATTAAGGTAGTTAAGTCAATGTCTTCTGCGCTACCTGCAAAGTAGTTGGAAAAGAATGTCAAAGATGGTGGCCAACTATGCTTGCAGCACTTGTGAGTCACAACTCATTACTGCTAGCATGTCATTAAGTAGAGTCCCTTAGATGGCAGGGGCTTGAGGGTGAGTGAAGAGAAAGCTGAGGCCCCAAATTGGACATTGCATGCTGAAAGTGTTTGAGGTACTATGCAGTAAGATAGATCCATGAGGGTGTCCATGTAAACTGTACATCTCCCACAGGAAGTGTCTAGCAGCACTATGTTGTTAAACTGATCCAAGATAGTGCCTTTATAGACTGGGTGTCATCAGCAGGAAGTGTCTCTTCATGAAGATCTAGGCAGCACTATTCAAATTGTGGAATTGGACTAGTTCGTTTTGGCTGATATTGAAAAATCGAGTTGTGGTCATGGTCCATTATAATCAGAGTTATATGGCTAAGTCCGGTCATGGATGAACATGGCCAACTTGTCTAGCATGACATTATCCAATTCATTAGGCTTGGAAGGATTATAGGAAGTTTGATCCATGTATCCAGTCCACAAGTTTAATATGAGAGACTAGGGGGTACAGAGCTATACTGTATTTTTTACCTGGAAATTAGTGATAGCAGATGATCTAATAAAGCAATGAGGTGTCCAGGTATAATTTATTTTACAATACCACCTGTAAGAATGCTCAAGGACAGCCTGTACAGGAAAATCACTGAAGAATGGTGCCCTTACACTAAGAATGCCTTGGTACAGAAAACTCACCTGTATGTAACTGCATGCAAGGAAATTATACATATATAAAGAGTTTTCTATATGCATAGAAACTTGCACACGTATGAAAATAACTATAGCCCAAACTTATGCAGAAGTCACACAGGCTACCTGTACAAGTGCTATTAAATGTGAGAAGCAAAGTGTTAGAAAGTTGTAACAGCAGAACTTTATCAACACAGAGAGAAAGTTGGAAACATAGATTGAGTATACTTTTCTGAGAAGTGAAAGACTCCTCCAACTTGTAAAGATATATCTTCCAAAAGCTGATTCTGGCTTTTGCTAGGTCTCTTCTTAGCATAAGCGAAAGTAGTAACTGAGATATTCTTGGGATCTGGCACCAATCCCTGTACCAAGGGGAGATCACTATGCCCAAATGCCACCTACATGAGCAGATAACTTTGTGTTTTTAGCTAAAACTTTTTTAATCTTGGAGGGCTGTACTTGCGATGTAGTAGTAGTTCTACGGTATTATGATTAACATATTTAAAAAAGAAATAAACTTAACAAACAATTTAGGCTAAGTGAGAATGAAAGATATGTCACAGTAACCTACTTTTGTGACATGGGTATACTGCTCATTTAGATCAATTTTCTCAACAAGTTTTCACGATTTCAGTAGTTATAGAGTAGGCAAAATCATGAACTAATTGCAACAACTGAACCAAATATGTACAATATACATGTAGAAAGTTAGCCCCCTTAGCCTCTCCCCTGGGGGTAGGTGTTAAGAAATCCACTCCAAACTGTTGCCTAGTTTTAGGAAATAATGCAAGTGAGACAAGAACTACAACAGAAAAGTGACATGTAACTGTAAGCAATTACTAATTTATATACTTGCCTAGTTCGAATAAGACGGACCATGTTATACTTCCATAATTCTAATAGACTACCCATGATATACCTACCTAATTCAAATAAGACTGACCACAATATACCTAATTCATATGGGACTGACCATGATATATCTACCTAATTCAAGTAAGACTGCCTGTAACAGACCAAATTTTTAGGTTGATATCTGGTTGTTATTGTTAATCTCTGTAGGCAACATTTAGCTAGACACATGTACGATTAACTAGATTTATGGCGAATGGCCGCGTTTAAAAAGCCATAATGTACAGATTGGTTCAGCCAAAGTCAGGAGTTATTGATATATAATTAAGGGCATAGTTTATTTAAACTTAGCGAACAGAGTTCAAATTCTGGTTTGTATGGAAACTGACAGTTGGGAAATCGACCAGAAAACAGTTGGTAGCCATTTGTTGTCAGACGTATTGCAGTGTTTCGATGCTAGTGAGGTGGGAATTTTATGTCATCCCGATTGGTTACGCTGCGGAAGGGGGCATGGTTTCACACGAAAAACTATCAGTTTAAATGTACAGTAGTGGAATTTGCAACTCAGTCTGCACTTTTCTACAAGAGAAAAGAACATAAGAACAGAGGGCTCTGAGAAATTTAATGAGTAAATCTCTCATAAAAAAGCATCCAAGGGGGAAAACGATTGTCTGGAGAATTGACAGACACCAAAAGCTTGAAACACAAGGTATTTGCATAAATCTCATGTAAGTCGTTGATACTATGATGATTTGTTTGATTTAATTGCTTGCATTTGCATGTATTTGCAGGGATTTATTTGTTGGAGTCGTAGATCAATTTTCTTGATATGGTATAACTGTGTTGAGTTGTTTATCTGAATCCACACAATGATATTTTTCTTTATATGTACATTGACGGCTCGCTAAGTTATAGTCTCGATTATTGCAGGAAATTATGTACCCAGAATTTCATGCTTATTCTATATAGAAAATTATGTATCTAGTGTAACTGTGTTGAGTTCATTTATCTGAATTTGTACAATGATATTGTTTATTTATATACCTTGACAAATTGTTGGAATGTAGATGTTACGGGAAGCCATGGAAATTATCCGAATGAGTTTATTATGTGTACTTGTAACTAGGGTAAGGAATTTCATTCATTCTCGTGTAATGAGACTAGTAAGGAATTAATGTCTCAGTGTGGTGTAAATGGTCATTAGCAGACCATTAGTCTGTGGAACTAGGTTGTATGCTTTGTTATGACCAGTTAGTCTAGATAGCCATCGATGTCTGTTTGAATCCGATAGAATTACATTCTGACCTCAAGGGGTGAGACTAATGATTTATTCCCGTATAATGTGATGGAAGATTTAGGTTGCTTTTGTTTATATTTTTACAAAGCAAGACAGTTTTGGGAAGAGACACGTTTTACAACCCAAACAAGGGGCTGCCAGAGTAGAGGACCAAAAAGGAAAAAAAGGCGAGATACCAAGAATTTTGGAAAAAGGAGAGTAGAGCAAAACAGACTTAACGGTGCGAAGGAGCCCAGAAGTACAGTCTGAGTGGACCTTTTGGACGGAACCGAACACCAGGTTATGAATTGATACAAGGCAGTGTTATTCGATTTCTCACTCGGTTAAATGATGATTTGATTCTATCGTAAACAGAATCGGCTATTCTTATAATCTTATTTGCATTTTTGAAATTCCTTGATTAAGTTGATTCCAAAAGAAAGAAGTGTATCTTTCGAATTGTAACGTTTATATCATTTGTTTGTGAAATTTTACTGTTTTGAAATTTGATTATATTTTTGTCTTTATTTGTAACGGGGGCTCGTGTTATTCTGTTCTATATATCAGCGCAGATTATTTATTTATTCCACCCATCAGTTCATACTTTGTACTGGCCTTACTCGATACTGGGCAAATTACACCGTTGGAGATCACCTCTAGATATGAAAGCCAAAACCAGTAAACCCGCCATAAATAAGTTGAGGAGGGGTTTACCACACTGCCCAATGATATACTTACCCAATTCAAATGGGACTGACCATGATATATCTACTTAATTCAAATATGACCAGCCATGATATACTGGCCTAATTCAAATAGATTGCCCATGATATACCTACCCAATTCAAATAAGACCATGATACACTTACCTAATTCAAAAGGGACTGACCATGGTATACCTAATTTAAATAGAACTGCCAATGATACATCTACCTAAGTCAAACAAAACTGACCATAAAATACCTACCTAATGAGCATCTGTCTAAGTTTTAAGAAATCACAATGATTTGGGTTTTCCACTGAAAAGATACAAAAACAGATCAAAAATACTTTTGGTAAAATATTTTAAATGTAACAAATTGAATCTGTCTCTCTTTATATTTATACATGCTTTGTTATAACAAAAATTCAGATCTAGAATGGTCATGGTAAGATTCCCACATTTTTTGGTGCTCTTCACTAATTTTTGTCCAGACTTTTTTAAAAATTACTAGAAAGATTAAAGTAAATGAGTTTGACACCTGTTCATCTCACTGCATGGTTAATACCCATGTATAAGTTTGACACCTGTTCATCTCATTGCATGGTTAATACCCATGTATAAGTTTGACACCTGTTCATCTCATTGCATGGTTAATACCCATGTATAAGTTTGACACCTGTTCATCTCATTACATGGTTAATACCCATGTATAAGTTTGACACCTGTTCATCTCATTGCATGGTTAATACCCATGTATAAGTCTGACACCTGTTCATCTCATTGCATGGTTAATACCCATGTATAAGTTTGACACCTGTTCATCTCATTGCATGTTTAATACCCATGTATAAGTTTCAATTAAAATATTTTTCAACCCTAATCTTAAGTTTCTTTCTAAAATCTTCCAATGTCTGATTTAAGCATTTTACTGTTGGCCAAAAACAGTCCCACTGAGTGTACATGAATATTTCCAAAATGTTTCTCACGTTAATGTGAGTGGTTTATCAAGAAATTAAGTAATTGGATTCAAATTCTAGAAACTGCATTTGTTTGTGCACATTTTCAATGGAATTACTATTAAGGATTCACTGAGATAGGTTGTCAATGTTAGCTGTTTATATCATTCAGTTGCCAATTCTATTGCATTTGTAATAATGCAGGGTTATCTGTCCAAAAATTAAAAATTAAATATGTGATCATTGTTTTAAGTATTTATACTTCAGTTAGTAGCAGTGTTATTGAAGACTGTAGTTGCTTACTGACTTGTTTCAATACTGTATGATACATCACATAACTTGACAATACTTTGTGGACCCCAACCATGAGAGAGAGAGAGACAGCCATAAAGAATGGTAAAGAGATGGAGTAATTTAGCGTTAAAGACAGGATTCCATTTTAAAGAATACATTTGAAGTATGCCTATCTGTTTATAAAATTCATAGAAGCTTTCCATACTTTATTACAGGGCAAAATATCAAACAAACCAGAAATGTGTTGATGAAGCAAGGACGCTCAACAAATATGCCTCAATACCATCCTAAAGGCAAAACTTAATCTGGCAGGCAGACAGAAGTACACATAGATCCAAGAGAGAGAGAGAGGGAGAGAGGAATGGATAATAGTACAATGGGTATTTCAAACATTCTGAAAAATTTGTTGCAACTTTATGGTTTCTTTGAACCTGTCAATAAATTAAATGCCAATTGATACACACAAAATATTCTAAAACATGTTCTCCCAGTCACTGTGGAACATAAAACAACATACTTATTTTTACAAAATTCTTGCTAAACCAAAATCAAGTAGATCTATAATCATCATAACTTAAGTCTGAAGATGTGCCCATCGATAATGCACTTTTTCAAACATTCTAAAATAATTGTACATTTATGAACAATCATAAGAACAGGGTGTACACTTAACCTCATAAGCAAACAAGGTGCACATTGGAAATGAGGAGGGAAGGTGTATATCTTATTATAACAATGTAGTCTTTTATAGGATGTGGAGGGAAGGTGTATATCTTATTATAACAATGTAATCTTTTATAAGATGTGGAGAGAAGGTGTATATCTTATTATAACAATAATCCTTTATATGATATACAAATTATTGCTAAATGTATCACTGTCACTGTTGAAATATAACATACATGGTATAAACTTGATGTTTTTCTAAATTGTTTAGTAAATGTTTTTGAATACATTACAATGTGATCCCACATAAATTTAAAGGTGTCACCTTGAGAACACATACTTAACCAGAACCAGACACACTGAAATGCAATGAAACCCAGTTTGGCTATTAATAAGCTTCAATTCTTAAGTGTATACAAATTATATCTTGAAAGAAAACTGTTTCCTTTACACCACTAATAATAAGAACCACTGACCCATAGAAAGCAAGCTTTCTCACATAAACACACTGGCCCAGCCCAAGACTTGAACCCACACAGATAGAGGTGAAATGGCAGTGATTGGTAAAGATGATGCCCAAGACCATTTAACCACCCCCACTCTAGGAAGACCCCATGGTTTGGTGCCCTTACCTTCAACTATCTCCATGGATACATAATGGCTTATAAAATGCACTTGATGCCCTTACCTTCAACTATCCCCCATGGATACATTCTTCCTCTGATTTTCTTCCCTCCAGCTTCAACTACTGTGTTACTTCCTACCACAGCAAAAGGAACAGCTTCCTAAAATGAAAAAAAAAAAAATTAAAGTTTTGTAAAATTAATGAAATTATATTAAAGTTGTGTAGATGTAAACATAGTACAGAACTGATTAGAAGTTGGTAGTATTATCAGTTCATTATTCATTATAATAACAAATACTGATTCAAACTAATTAAAATTTTAATCACTTTGATGCAACATGATCCATCACACCTTGTCATCAACCAAATTCTGGCATACCAATAAAAGCATTAATACATAGTATATTATTTTATGATGATGTCTTCTAAAGCAAAGTTCAAATAAGAATGAAGAAATGAAACCATATATCATAAAAAAAACAATGATTTTTCTTTGTTTTCTTAATAAATGTTTAACATAAAAAATACTTCTAAAGAGTTCATTAGATATTTTAACAACTGGTTCCATTTTATTCAATGGATCAAATCTGTAAAGAACTATTAATTTATTGACAAAATACTTAAATTATCTAGCAAACAGGCTTGTATTTCATATTTGTAAGCTTTTGTTTCACGAATGAAAACTGTTTAAAAACTGTCTAAAAAATGAGTCCATCTTTCTTTGTCCCAAGTTTTGTGTTTCTTACCTGTAGTTTACATTCTACAGTCTTGGTGGGCAAAGGAAGACAACTTTAATTTGTGGATTTATGGATAGGAATCTTTCAATGAAGATCTTACATTTTAAGTGCTCAATGACTAAGCCAACCAAATCTGAAGTTATCTCCCTTAGTTCACAGGTTACATAGCAAGAAAGATAGAAAACAATTCTAGCTGCACAAACACTGACCTTATGTGCACCAAAAATATTAATTGCTTTGAGTTAACTTTCAGCCTGTTACAAAACATTTACTTTTAGAAAAACAGTAGTCCAAGTTGTATTTAATCGTTCTATGCAAGTTCAGTGACATGAAAATAATCTACAAAACTTCAGAAGTGTTTCATTATTCCTATACAATGGTCCCCCTCTTATACGGCCACCCCTTCTGCGCCAGGAAAGTGGCCTTACACGATGGATGGCCTTTCCAGGGGAACTAAATTTTTTGTGAGAAGTATATGTAATGTACACAGTAAGAAAGCTACATACTTCAAAGCATTTAATATCTTGATTTAGTGTCTTTGTTTAAAAGTAACATTAATTATTAAAAGGTTTTTCTTGTCTTAAGAATAGACTCGTTTCAACTGAATATACATTAATAGTTCTTATTCTTGACATAAGCATGATATGCAAGCAGGTATTGTTGTCATGCACATTGCAAAACCATTCAAAAATGTCATTTAAATCTTGCTACATACTTAACTCTCTTTCCATTTGCTCCATTTTCCCACTGCTGCTGAATAATCACCTTATGGGTTACGATGTTGTTTATTCGAGTCTTTTCTACATAAAATTATTCTCTAAGTCCCCCCCTCCCCACCCCCAATGTCGTCGAGTAGAATAACCGACTTTCTTCTAAAATAATACGTCTTCATTTATGTGATGACATGTTAATGTTTGGTAATGATTTATTCAGATGTGGCTATTTATTCAGATGTGGCTAACTGTATGCAATTTAATTATGCAGACTAAACTTTTGCCGAGTGGATGAAATGCCTTCTTGGTAAAGGAAGCGACAGATGTATTGTCACGAGATTTTTCGGTCTTTGTCTGGTACCCTGTTTTGTTCAAGATTAATTTCTCTGTGTGTGTTAATCCACAAAATCTATATTTAACCTATGCTGACCATTTCATAATCTTGACAATTACGTCCGGTTGTAATCATCAAAGAGAAAAACTCAACAGATGTGTGAAGCCCATATAAACTCTATCACAACACTATTGAGTCCATTTCCTGTAAATGTCAGCTTTTTTAGATAATGATATAATATTAATCTTAGTGTTACATGTACTTAGCCAACACTTCTTTCAGTAACGGAAACCTGACATTGGGAGACAAGTATCGATGGTAGAGATAACCTGATTTCTTACCTTACGATATGAAATAATTATTGGTTCTGCACACATTTGAAATAAAAAGTGGCCACTTGTGAGGGGAATATTTTACATTTTTGTACTAATATGCTGGCCGCTGGTCGCATTAGAGGGGTGGACATTCTTGAGGGGTGCTTTTGAATGCAAACTCATCAGTGCCCAGTGATTCTGGCGTAAGAAGTTTGTGGCTGCTGGTCATGAGGGGGACCACTGTATGAATAAATTCCATGCAAAAGTATCAATAAATATAGTTTCTTACATGAATGCTTATGTTGTAGGAAATTACAAAAGAAGTTTAACAAAATCAGCAGTCTGCCAGTGTTGGTAAATAAAAAAATATTATGCAACAAGTTTTATAAATTTTATATGAAATAAGCAGAGTAATATGTTATTAATCAGATGGTACATGTGCTAAGTTTTCTTCAGTAAGCTGCTAATAAAAGTTCAGTGTTATATTTGGACACCCCTGATGCTACACCCTTCTCTTGTGTGACTTCGCAACATGATACTTACATGAATCCAAATATCAACAGCATGAAACAATGTGATAAAAATGATATTAAAAAGAAATTACTATTATTTTACTTACTTTGAGGGCTCTGTCTTGTTCTTTAAATTCTTCATCTTCATCACTGTCACAATCTGGAAACTGGTAAATACTGATCCGATTTTCATTGATCTCTTTTATTATCTGTAAAAATGAAGCAAGACTGCTACCTGTACAACAAACAACTTCAGAAAATGTAATGATGTGAACAGAACTGGAAAGGAAAGGAAGTTCAGAAAAATAATTCTTCAACAAACATGTTTTGTAACTGTGAAAGAATGAACGGAAACCAGATGGACTCAATAAATAACTAACCAGTCACAAGAATGTATTTTAAATCAAAGTACATCTACTTAATCTTTACCTTGCTCTTGGATGCCTCTACCACATTCCAAGGAAAGCACTTTTTGATACCTCAGTCTGATTCAAACAGAAAGGCATCTGGATGCCTGTGCAACATTTGCGGAGAAGAACATTTGGACACCTACAGTGAACATTGACCATTTTGAGCAGAGTTTTGTAGTGTCACCATCAGGAAAAAAAAATCCTCAGGAAATGACCTTGATGTCACATCACATGGTTGCTATTGAAGATATAATCTTGTTTATCCAAAATGGTGGCAGTGGACTTCATTCAGAACTTTCTCAAGGTTTGATGATTAAAATTAAAACCATAAAGGTTTCGATAAGTCTGCTATAAGGTGTGATATCAATATAGGTAAAAATGATTTTGATAATTCATAAAGTTTGGATGATTTAGTAATTTAGAATTTGACAACAAAAATCTAGTGGTTGAAAGAGGTCAGGTATGGTTGGACATGCAACTTTAACGACTAGGTGTTGAATGATTTTTCTCAGGGTATTAAAGCATACAGAAAATATTCTTCTGTGAAAAATAATTATACAGACATAAAAATCCAATTTTACTCTTCAGTCTAACATGTACTATGAAAGTAAAATAGTTTTAAAAATTTTGAACATATACTACAGACAGGTCTATTCACACAGAATCACTTAGGTAACGTGTTCCATTACAAGCACATGGCACTCTGTGGCTTCAACAAATGTACTGACAGAATACACAGCAACAGACTCTACAAAGTAAAGAGTTAAGGCCAATCATACAACAATTTCTAACAACTTGCTGTGAATTCACAATTTTGGATACCAATGTGGTGGACTTCATGGCAGCTGAAAACCATTCATTTAAAGATCCAATTAAAAATGATTCGTCAGTGGAAACAGTATGATCCTTCAGTCTTGGTGGGTCAGTGGTAAGCATGTGAGACTTGCTATCGAAAGAGTGCTGGTTTGAATCCTACCAATGATCAGCCTAGGTGACTGTATTCTTGGGCAAGGCACTTAAATCCAATTGCCTCACACTCTATAAACTTCACATCTAGCCGTGGCATAAAAAAAATCATATCTGGGCTCCCAAACCTTTAATGGTGAAATATGTAAGTTTCTTTTTAACTTATCTTTTGAATATTCATACTGAAAACCCAATATTCATTTTTATTGTAAAATTTACACTGCATAATTTACAATCAACTGTTCTAAATTGTGCAACCCTCAAAACAGCTGACACAAGTATCAGCTATCAGTTGAGCAAAGTAATCAGCAATAGGTTATGAAATGAACAGTGATCCAGTGCAAATTACAAGTGTGTGATTTGTGTGTGATTTAGATTTTTAACGTAGCTTTAACAATGTTTCAGTCATATTGCTACGATATCTGCAGTGTGACAGTTTATAGCAATGTCTAGCACTGGGGCATCATGCCGCAGACATGTGGCATGATGTCCCACCAAGTCACATTATCCCGACACCAGGCCGACCAGTCCTAACACTAACCTCTTAATGCTGAGTGCCAAGCGAGGCAGCTTCAGTACCATTTTTAAGTCTTTGGTATGGCTTGGCCGGGGTTCAAACCTGCGACCTCCCGCATCTGAGGCAGATGCTCTAACCACTAGGCCACCGGAGCAGTCACAAATTACAAGAAACTAACATTTAATTACACATACAATCAAGATCATCCTTGACAGATCAAGAAAAAAATAAAGAACTCAAAAGATGATAAGAATCTGGAACATACTATGCACTGTATGAAGAAATTGATACTGGTGTATTTTCAAACGTTTGATATGTAAACCACATATATAGAAAGGTTAATGATGATCTGATTGCTTGTAATATGCATAGAGAAATAAAAAAAAGAATGAGCCATAGGGCACATTTGCATAGTTTATCATAATATTTCCTTATTTGAGACAGTAAAATCAATAGATCCCATTTTCTGTGTCTTTATATAGGAAATGTTAAAAAAGTAAAGCAATAGACACTTTTTTGAAATCTAAATTACTGTTAATATAAATAAGATGCCATTTTTATCTGAATAATCACATTATCAGAACACATCTATATTAGTGGCTCATCAGCTTGTTCCAGGATGGCGTCACACATAAGAGCAAACCGACTATTAGTCAATGGCAGCAATGCAGTCATTAGTTTTGGAGAACCTAATTCTTCATGATGAATTTCAGGAATTTGGTTAAAGTAAATTATAGCACAGAAATCAATTTTTAATTGACACAAAGCATAAACAAATTCAGAAGATTTTCTCCATAACTGACCTTTAACACAAAACTATAAATCTGTTTTGTTTAACATATCTCGTTGCTGTCACTTTTGATGCCAAAATAACTGATACACATGTCTCACAATGTACATTTAGAGGCAAGACAAAAATATACTGTACCCTTTCTTTTAACCTCTTAACTTCTGCTTTTGTAAGCATATCAGCTTTGGCTATAAGTGGAACTATGTTGACCTTGTTATGTAGCAACTTCATCACAGCCACATCTGTAGGTTTCAACCTAAAAAATACATGAAAATTTAGAACCACAAGAAAGTTTGATTGATAAGCTGTATTATTTCATTTATATGATTACAATTTTCCATTCAGTTTAACGCAGCTCATTTGAGCATGGTCCCTGATATGTCTTGGGTATGGTTATAGATTTCACTATAAAGCACTTCAATATAACACAGTCAATGATATAACATGGGTTTGGTCATGGATTTCACTATAAAGCACTTCAATATAACATTGTCAATGATAAAACATGTATCTCACTATAAAGCACCTCAATAAAACACAGTTCTTGATATAACATGGATTTCATTATAAAGCAGCTCAATATAACACAATGATATAACATGTATCTCACCATAAAGCACTTCAATATAACAAAGCCAATGACATAACATGGATCTCACTATCAAACATCTCAATATAACATAGATCCTGATATAACATGGGTACATTCATGCATCTCACTATGAAGTATCTCAATATAAATGTCCCTGGTTTATCACCAGTATGCACACAATCGCCAATATAACAAATGTATAGTCCTTGTTGTTGTTGTGGGGTTTAACACCATTTTTCAGCACATGACAGGCTATACATGGTGGCCAGTATTAGTGGTGGAGGAAAAACCCGGAAAAACCCTGGAAAGAACCACCAACCAACAAGAAGCTACTGGCAAGCTTACTAACATACCCACTTTGGCCCGAATCTGAGACTCGAACCCACGCAGATAGAGGTGACAAAAGTATAGTCAAGGATCTTACTATTAACCACCTCTGTATAACAAGTTCCTTTATACAATGTGAGTATAGTCACCGCTAATCGCTATGCTTCTTTCTTACCCAAGTGCAAGTCGTCCACAAATACTGACCAAGTCTGTGATGCAGAACTAATAATTATTTTCTTCTTTCAGCAACCCTGACCTTTGATCAATTTATCTCAAAATGAATAGGCCTCTTCCTTATCCCAAGCACAAGCCATGCATGATGTTTGATTGAGTATGTAAGGTAGAACTTTTACTGCGCAGAAACTCTTTTATTCTCTCGGTCACAGTGACCTTCCTCTTGACCATTGATTCCAGATCAATTATAGGGTTCTTCCCAACCACAAGCGCAAGCCATCCACAAACTTTGGTAACTGTAACATTGAAGTTATTGTGCAGAAACCAGTTTTATTATATGCTCATTTTTTTCTCTGTTAACTTTACATTGTTAGAATCATTCATTATTTTACAATACTGCACTCGCGTGCTCAATTCATATTGCATTCACGTGAATAAAGGAACTACTTTCTATTGTAAACAAACAATTTGTTTCTGAATGAGCCAAAGCAGATGTTTCGTGGACTGCCACATAGCTGCTTTGCCACATTCCGCGTTAACTTTTTTGATACACTATTTCAGATTTAGGCTAGCTATAGACACCAGACAGGGTCCTTACAAATAACATGCAAGTGACAAGGCATAAACTGTCTTCTTTAGCTGGTAATAAGAATGGCAAAAAATATACTTACAGTTTTACATCCTGAATTTCCTCAAAATGTACTTTCTTAGTTCTGCAAATCTGAATTACATGAGCCATGTCATGGGTTCTCAAGCTTAATTACACATTTCAAAATTGTACTGTAATTTTGACTATATTCCAAGTGCACTTACATCCTCCTTACTGCACTCAAAATAAAATAAACATTAAATTCCATTGTGTCTTTTCGATAATTGCAATTGAAAAACTTCACATTTTTCCCACATTATGATTTCAAACATTCGATGATAGAACAGAAACACACTTGCAGATGTCAACACGGTTCTCCCTCGCTGCTTCAATCCAGTGCATTTCATGTAGAATTGGCGCTGACACTGCTGAAATCCGATGTACTTAATGTAGATAATCCAGTCTATATTCATGAAATTTCGTTGAATCGACAAAAATACCAAAATCTATTCATTCCAGATCAAATGGAAAAGTTGTTGCAATGCACATTCATTCACAATATGACTCCAAATGTCAATTGTAAGTAGACCAAACGCCATTTTCTTTAATCTGTTGATTGTTTCTCAGCTTAATCTGTCCCTTATCTGTGCATGAATATTGTTCTGTGCATGGAACACCCTTTCACAGTCTGCTCTCTGAAGGGGCATATACATAATTAGCATAACCAGTTTGAACATGTTAGGAAACTGTTCTTTATGGTTGGTTCTTACAATTTTCCACTTATCAGAGGTACTGTCTTTTTGGATACTTCTGCTCCAAAATAAGATTTTTCACTAACATAAGCACTGCCAAAGTTTGACTTTCTTAAATTAGTGCTTTGCTGACTATTAAGCCAGATTTCTTATCTAGTCCATAATTAAGTCCATCATTTCATAGGGTCCTTTTTTTAAGACAGAGGTATTTTGATCAAATAAATATCTTTACTGGTACATTGGACTTATATTCAACATCATTTTCAGGTTCAAAATGACTTACCGGTGTCTATATCAACACTTTTCCAGCTCCAATAAACTGATAATAACTATAAAATGTCATCATCATTGTCACTATCATCAGCCATTATTTGCCAAATGAAATCTTCATCTGAAGTTCAACCACATCAGGAATCAGCCATTTGGTTTTCTAAGTAGCCCATATTTTAAACATGTATTTGTAAAACATCCTTCATGCAATGTTAAAACTATGACAGAATGCTTGTTCCAAGGCCGAACATGCCAATCAAATTTAGTTTAACAACCATTCATGTCAAGCCAAAGAACCCTTGATGTGTCAACAGTTGCCTGCCTGAAAAAATACTGCTGTCCAACAAATGCGATGATACCTCTACCAATGGCATGACTTGTTTTACAATAAGCACTTTGCCAGTTAAATAAAAATTGTATTGTGTGCAGAGTGCACTTTTATATGCCCAACTTTAAACTGATTTGCAGAGTTCTTGCATATCATTGCTCTGCAAGTGCAAAAATTAATACAAATTTTGTGCAATTCGCAAAATTCATGCATCCCTGGAGAATCTCTTTACAATGTATCACAGTGTCAAAAAGGACCTTCAGTCATGACAAAAGCATGCATGAATTTGGGATCCCAAACTTCTTCTATGAGACTCTACTGGCCTGGCACAAAATAGGAATAATATTCTGATGTTTTGATTTATTATAGCTGTGCAATATCACTTACCATTCTGACATCAAGTGTGTACTCTATTATTTTATATTAGGCAAGTTGATGTGGTATAAAAAAAATTGGCCACAAAACTGGCACTTGCACCCTACAGTACATTCATTTAGGACCAACTAGACCATGGGATGAATGTGTTTGAAGATTGATGTCAAACCTCCATGTATTCAACTCAACTCCAATACTGACTGCAATATTTTTCATTCAATGACGATCAACTGGTTAGTCACACTCAAGAAGTTCATCTTCAAGTAAGTGTCATCAATTTACCCATGACCATAAGGTGTGACGAAATAAAGACAGCACTGAACTCGTGTCCACAATATAACTTACCTGTGACCATAAGGTGAGATGAAGTAAAGACAGCAGTGAACTTGTGTCCACGATATAACTTACCCGTGACCATAAGGTGTGATGAAGTAAAGATAGCAGTGAACTTGTGTCCACCATATAACTTACCCGTGACCATAAGGTGTGATGAAGTAACGACAGCAGATGAACTTGTGTCCACAATATAACTTACCCATGACCATAAGGTGTGATGAAGTAAAGACAGCAGATGAACTTGTGTCCACAACATAACTTACCCATGACCATAAGGTGTGATGAAGTAAAGACAGCAGTGAACTTGTGTCCACTATATAAGTTACCCATGACCATAAGGTGTGACGAAATAAAAACAGCAGTGAACTTGTGTCCACAATATAACTTACCTGTGACCATAAGGTGAGATGAAGTAAAGACAGCAGTGAACTTGTGTCCACAATATAACTTAACCATGACCATGAGGTGAGATTATGTAAAGACAGCAGTTAACTTATGTCCACAATATAACTTACCCATGACCATAAGGTGAGATGAAGTAAAGACAGCAGTGAACTCTGGTGTCCAGAATATTTTTGCGGTTCACACCGCTCTCTGCTTTGTAGTACTGTTCAAACTGCCTGTCAATATACTGCACAACTGGTAACCAACTGAAAGAAGCAAAACAAGGTCAAATAGACTTGTATTTCACTTTCTAAATATTCACCAGTTTTATGATCATTGTACTGTACGGTCAAAGAGCATGTAACAAGTACTCTTAGTATCTGCTTCAACCCTTTGGAAACAAGTGGGGGTCATGTAGTGCTTCAACCCTTCGTGAACAAGTGGGGGCCAAGTAATGCTACTACCTTTTGTGAAAATGTGGAGTTAATGTAGTGCTACAGCCCTTTGTGAACAAGTGGGGTAAAGTAGTGCTACATGCCATTGTGAATAAATGGGGTTATTGTAGTGCTACAACTGTTTGTGAAAAAGTGGGGTAAAGTAGTGCTAAAACCCTTTGTGAATAAGAGAGGTAATGCGGTGCTACAGCCCTTTGTGAATAAGTGGTGGTAATGCAGTGCTACATTTTAGAAAAAAAGGTTCAGCAAAAGTAGGGGATATTTTATAAAGAAAAAAATAAGTATTCAAATTTATGTAAATTACTGAAAACATTAAACCTTTCCTTGACTTGCCTCTGTAAATTTACATACTGCATACTAAATGTTTCTTTAGGTCACACAGCCTGTATCTTTTAAAGACTCATATTTCCTTTTACTAAAAATAATACTGAGAAAACAATACTGCAGGCAAAATAGAAGGTGTTTAAAATATGGTTAGCAAAAAGCAATTTCTATTATATGTCAACATAAAACTAAAAAGGTATGGGCAATACAGCAGGCCATTTTGGACAAAGTAGGGGAAAACAGGCAGTCTGACAATAGAGTACCAAATATACCGACTTATAAGTTAGGTCCAACCGCAAACACAGACTCAAACCTACCACTGAATAATGCATTAGCAGATCAGGGTCAATACTGCTTGCTCGTCTGATTACTCCTAACCAAATGCATAGACCCAGTTAAGCCAGCACATCAGGCAATGGCAGATCTGGGTCTAAGCAGCTGGATCCAAATTATATGCAAGTATGTCAGAGAAAGAAATGAGTCCCTTAAAGGGATTGATGCACTACTGGGTGAAAACCCTATGTGTGAGTGGAGATAATATTTTCAAGATGGCCACAATGATGATAATATGGAGGGTTTATTGTTTCCATTTAGGACCAAGTAGATGCCATAGAAAATATTCTGATGAAGACCTCATGTCAAAATGACTTCCCCTTCAATATTTTCAAGCTGGTCAGGTCACGCATGGGACATCAGATCAAAAAAACATTATATCTTTTAGTGAAAACTTAATTACAATATAACCATTTCTTCAGGGGAAGTAGTACTAACAAGCCTTTCAAGATGACCATGGAGGCAGCCATAATGGCCTTCAGATAGGCACCATTTTCGTTTGGGTCTAAGTACAGATTATAAGAAACTTTTAGTAGAAACTTCATGTTGATAATAATAATAACAATAAAGCTTTATTTAGAGAGGGTAACTCAATTAGTTACAGAACTAATCTACCTTGAGGCCTTCTATCTGTTATGTACAATATATACAGTATATACAACATGATGTGAAGAATCTGGCTTGACACTAAATAATTAAGTAATTTTAAAAGTCAAAGTATCAAGGCTGGAACACAAGCCCAAGCATCTGTGAATACATAACATAAACATATATAAAATATAAAATATCCTGCACTGAAGAATTCAACTGTGAAAATGATGCAAAATTATAGAAATGCAGGCAGTATTTATTGTACTAGAACTGTTCAATCTTCTAAAGATTTCATCCATTTGGGGCATTGATTATGAAAAGAAGAAATGCTAGGAACCTGCCTTATGTCACTGGGAATGTTTTTCCATACCAGTGGACCAGTATATTGAAAACTTTTGTTTAAACAATTCCTTCTTTGGCCTTGGAATAATGTAAGTTTTGCTTCTTATGGACCTTAAATTTGGAGTACCATCAACATCTCTTTGGTGAAAGATATTGCTTAGATAGACAGGAATGGCTTTTCTGGATACTTTATATATCAATTTGGCCTTTCTAAGAAATATTCTTTCATGTATTGTTAAAACCTTTATATTATTCATTGCATCCTGGAAATTGTCTATACATTGATCTAGAATTAAATGGCAAGCCCTCTTTTGGAGTCTTAAAAGTGTTGTTGTGTTTGATTTAGAGGTATTACCTCAAATTACATTACAATAGTCTAGATATGGCTGAATATAACTTTTATAAAAGATGACCTTTATACTGAAGAGGATAAGATCATCCATTAAAAAGGAGTAGCAATAAAAAGATTTTCAAGATGGTCTCTGTGTGGTGGACATAATGCATGTCAGATTGGTACCATCTGACCATTGGTACCATCAGTTGTGTCCAACTGGAAATCATAAGAAATCTTTTGGTGAAAAACTCATGTCAGCATAACTTTCTGTTCAGGAGGAGTTGTGACAAGACTTTCAAGATGGCTACCATGGTGGCCATATTGGACATTAGATCAGCTCCATTTGCACCGAGAACCAAGGAGACATCCACAGGAAGTCTTTTAGTGACAACCGCATGGTGGTATGACTATCAAAGTAGGTGGATTAGGGATAACACAACTTTCTAGACAGTCACTATGGTGGCCATATTAAACCCCAGATCAGCAACATTTTCATTTAAAACCAAGAAGATATCATAAATCTTTTGATGAAAACCCCATGTCAACATGACTTATGTTCAGGAGTAGCAATAACAAGAAATGGCCACCATGGTGGCCATACTGGATGTCAGATCAGCACAATGTACATTTAAAACCAACTGCACATCCCAAGATTTCATTTGGTGAAAACTCGTGGCAATATAACTTTCTGTTCAGGAGGAGCTTTTTATAAGATTTTCAAGATGGCTGCCACAGTGGAAATATTGAAACTTAGATATGTACCATTTTATTAAGGATTAAGAAGTCTTTTAGTGAGAAACCCATGCAGATATGACCATTCTTGTAGGAGTAGTGGTAACACAATTTTCAAGATGGCCTTTGTGGAGGCTATATGGAATCCCAGATAAGCACCATTTTCATTTAGGACTAACCAAACGTCAAAAGAAGTCTTTCAGTGAATACTCCATGTTCATATGACCATCTGTCAAGGATGAGGAGTGATAACAAGTTTTTCAAAACAGCTGCCATGGAGGCCATCAGACTGGCAACATTTTCATTTAGACCAAGTAGACATCATAAGAAGTCTTTCTGCGAAAACCAAATGTTGATATGACCATCCATTCAGATGAAGTAGCAATAACAATGTCAAGATGATTGCCATATTGGATGTGCGAGTAGCACTAATTTCATTTAGAAGCAACTAGACCATAGGATGAAGGTTCATGGCATTCCTTCAAGTACATTAGGGGGAGCAGCGATAACATGACAGTTCTAATGGATGGGAAGACAACAGAGAACATATCATCCCATAAGTTACCAGCAGAGCTAAAAAGTATGTAAAACTAATGCTGATTATGGCTGATTACCATGATTCAAATACAAGCATGAAGTGGTCATTCAAATGGAGCAAAAAAGCTTTCACAAACGCTTCATAACTCAAATTCTGACAAAAGCTGAAAATGAAAACTGATTATAAAGTAGAAAACTGATTATAAAGTAGAAAACTGATTATAAAGTAGTTGCTCTTAATATGAAGCTCTGTATCAAAATTTTTATCAACTCAAATGTAAAGGGTTTCCTAAATGAAAACCAAGTAAAGGTCATCGAATGTGAAAACCAAGCATATGTCTTCTAAAGTGAAAACCAGATGAATGTATTCCAAAGTGAAAATCAAGTAAAGGTTTTCAAAATTGATTGAAGAGAAACAAACAAGAGCTGTCAGAAGACAGCACAGCCCACCTGTACACCAATGCCAACCAGAATCACTTTGTGAGGATCAAATTACCATATTTAGTGTTTATATTGGAACATGATAAATTTTTTGTTTCCTGTAACAGAACTTATGGTGAAACTTTTTTTCACCTAGGTCACATGTCCCAAGACTTAAGAAACAATATAAATTTGTGTTGAATTTATGCCCCCTCCCCTACTGCACATTGCAATAAAATAAATAAAACCTTTATTTCATAATAAAATGAAAGAAACTAACCTTGTATTGTTGTCATTTTTTCCCCTTTTTTTCATCATGAGCAATAAAGAATAAAATATATCCACAAACTCCGTATATGTGGCATAGGCATCCATACTGTAAGGTGTATCACTTACATCCAATAACACATAACACCTTGTTCACTAACATGAACTTTGAGAAACAAATCGTGTTTGGTTTTACTCAAGGTTTGAATATGTCATCCAACTGAAGACTGGATGCAACAAAATTCCAAACGGAAGGGAAATAATCAATCGACTGCTTGAAGACATCTGCCATTCACACATGACATGGTGTTAGAAGCAAAATAACCAAGATTGAATTATATCCAGGTCAACTATATGACAGTATTTCACAAATAAAAATCATTATTTGAAAATACATTCAACTGAGTGCAAGTGACAATCTTTTCGCTAGCATGGGTTACAAAAAGTATTATTAAAGCAAGTTCTTGCTGTGTATACTATTTACCTGCAGACATCAATTCCCATTTGTATTAATTGTAACTACAGATGCCAAGCAAACAGAAGCTTGGGTGGTGAATAAACACAACTGGCAGCAAGCAGTAAACTCACTGTTTTGACTCACCACCAGGACATCCAAGACAAAGGTTATTTTTATTACAAAGCAAGCCAACCTCGGAAGCAGACTCGGGATACTTTTAAACCATTTGTTTTTTAAAGGATTATCAATACAAAGGTTATATTATTACAAAGCAAGCTGACCTTGGAAGCCGACGTTTGATTCTTTAAAGTGTGCTGATTTTATTTTTTAATGTACAAAGTTGGCCGAGATATGGAAGCTAACTTTGGTTCCTTCTCACTGGTATTCGCAGGAATTTTGAAAATAAATTGAAACAATGGAACAATTTTTGAAGTAACACAATATAGTGCTTTGTGCATGGACATCAACGACCCAGTGTCACTCAGAAGATTTGAAGAAAATTAAATCATTTGATGAATTTGTGATGGCCAGAAGAGAAGAAGATGATTTCGCTGACTATATATCATTAACATGGATGAAATTCTAGTGTACTTCGATCTCATTCCTGGATGGATTGACTATAAGTTGTGTGTTAAAAAGTGTGAGAATTAGCATGACTGGTGCAGATTTTAAAAAATCTGATTCCAGTCTTTGCAGTTCCAGCATCAGGCAATGTGTTGCCTCCAATTACAATTTTTCACAGCATAAAAAAGCTAAAAAATAATATTTTTGCACTGAAGATTGTACATGCAGGAGAAGGGTTGTGTTGATGAGATGATGCTGCTGCAGTGGACTAAAGAGTTTTAGCTCAAGTACACAGTTTTATATTTTTTAAAATAAAATTTCAGTTGGAGTGCATTTTCTGACAAGTAATTTTTGAATGATTTAAAAGGTGTCCCACAACTTACGACTCAAAAAAAACTAATGTGTCCCAGAACATACAGTGCACAAAAAATTACTTAAAAAATTAATTTTGGTGTCATAAAAAGTATTGTGTCCCAACATATACAGTAAATAAGGCATTCCATTGCAAAGGTAATCTAGATAACTGGGCAATTACTTTCAAAAATTTTTCATAACAAAAGCTTAGCATCATGAAAACTCTGCCAACAGCATAGCTTGCTATTTGGTACACAGTTAACTAGGCATTTTGTACTGGAATTTAAGCAAACAGCAGAAGCATGCAAAATTGGGCAAAACAAACAAAGCACTCTCTAACTGGGGATTTATCTGATTATTACTAAACATCAGAAATAAATGGTTGGATGGGATTTTAGGGCACTTGAAATACATTATACCATGTCAAGGAAATGGGAATGAAGTGCCTTTCCCCAAGGACACTCGCCAAAATACAGACATATGAATGTATTTGTACAGTCAATATTGCACGACACATTGATCCCAAACAAACAGCCTTAAGAAAAGTCAGTTAAGCATTACATATGTCACACTAAACAACCCTTTTAATGATGGTGACATACACACCACAAATGTCCACATGAAGGTACATAACACTACCAGTGAGAAATTATCTTAAAGGTACAGCAACTTACTTTTTATATGATGATCTAGCAGTACTCACTGAATCCATTGACAAAAACAACATGACTGTACACTCAAAGCTGTTTGTCCCTCTTACCATATGCCCAAGGTAAAATTCATTGAAGACTGAAATATACATCATGGTGACCTACATTTAGCACAACAGCTTAGTTCTTTCCAAGTCTGATCCACATTCTAAACTGTAAGACCCTATAAATCAGAGGACCTGAAAAATTCACATCCTGTAATGCATACCTAAACAAAAGTATGATGAATGAAGGAGAGACAGATGGACAGATAGGTATGCAAATGGGGATAACACTAAATGCCCCTTTCACATTTAATGTAGATCATACAAAAATACATTGTGCTCACTGCAAGTAATAAAAAACAAAAATTTTGGCTTAAAGGTAACAATAGAATTTCCAAACTCTGAACTCGCACAACAAAATATAAAATAAAAACCTTTGATCTTGACTTTTCACTGCAAATTTTAAGTAAAAGTAAAAACTTTATATTAAAATGGTAAAGAAAAAACATAAGAAGTTATTCTAAAGACATGGAACTGAAACTGAAATGCATACCTCCTGCACTAATATATAGCACAGGACCATTAACAAAAACTGTAACCTGCTCTCTACATAAAACAAGAGCTGGTTCTTTTAATGGTAATTTCAGCATATTACCTGGTGATATCAGCCCAAACATGGGACCTAAGTACCTTCCCATGTAAAGGACTTAAGTCTGCCAACCTAGGCTGGCATCTACGTGGACAAACCTTGAATGCAAACTGTAACCTCAGACTTTTCACCAGCTTGCACAACAGCAAAACTCAGCAAAATTGGGTTGTTAAAATCTATCCAATAAGGTCATGCAACTGAACAAAAAATTGAACTTTGAAACCATAGTTCCTTCCTGCAAGTAATAAATCAAACCTTAAGCACAAACACAGAATATGACCTGGGTTTAAACATACTGAACAAAATATATTACTTATGAGAAGAAATAAAAATGATTTTCATACCTTTCCTCTGCATTGATAGAGTCATTAAAACCTGGTGTGTCAACAACAGTCAGTTTTAACTTAATTCCTCTCTCCTCGATCTCAAGTTCCTTCTTCTCTATGTTCACTGTCCTGCTAAGTCTATCTGCCAATAGGAGATGATATTTTCGCACAGTAATTTTTGTGTAACAAGCAAAGAACAAGTGTCTCTTAAAGGAATTCACACTCTACTGGGCAAAATGAATTTCCAGGAATTCATGATAAAATCATTTCTTCCTTTTAAGTGTTCAAGTGTTGAAACCATCTCTGATATTCTTTAGTGATAACAAGATATTAAAATTTGCTGCTGTGGTATACATATTGGATGTCTTTTTAATGAAAATTCAATGATATAATGGTCATTCATTCAGAAGGAGTAGTGATAACAAGACTTTAAAGATAGTCATCATGGCAGCTATTTTGGATGTATGACTGGCACCATTTACATTAAGGACATAATGATCATCCATTCATGGGGAGTAGTGACAAGATTTTCAAGACAGTTATTGTGGCAGTCATATTGGATGTATGACTAGCACAAACTGGGTAACATGAGAAGTCTATTAGTAAAATCCCCATATAGATATAGCCATCCATTTGGAGAGGAGTGGAAATAACAATATTTTCAAGATATAACTTGGCATTCAGGAGGCATAGCATAACAAGATTTTCAATATGACTCCTGTGGTGGCCACATTAGATATGAGACTGGCACTATTTTTATTCAAGACCAACTGGACATTATAAGAAGTCTTCTTGTAAAACCCAATTTAATATGACATTCTGTTGTTACATGTCTAGGCTCATACAAAAGTAACAAAGAAAAGAGTGAAGTCAACAAGCTTTGTAAAATTTAACAAGATAATTTATTTCCCTAGAAAAACATGGTAAAAATATAAAAAAGGACTTACGGTTTATGAATCAAATCCAAAAATTAATCCAATAATTAAAAGTATAAGTCCTATCACTAAAAAGTTCTAAGTGAATCAAAGTTTGAATCCTGATGAAGTTCCAAGATGGAAGGCGATGACATCTTCTACAACCTGCTTTGAGTTGTCGAGTCAACAGTTCCTTGTTGAATCACCAAGAATAATATTCCGGCTTTAGAATTCTGAATAATTTTCAGTAAATGTCTTTTTCCAAGAATTCTGATGAGCACTAGATATTCCTTGGGAAAATAAATTATTTTAAATAAAAAATTCAACTCAAACTAGAAGCAACAAAAATACCTTTGAGCTTCGAAGGTATGAATTACAACTGAACTAAATCACTATGAAATGTTAGTTTTAACTCTGACTGAAACACAATTTTAGATCACGTGATGGGGTCACGTGGTCACTTAGTTCGAACAGCATAGTAACACCACAGACCGGCTATCACGTACGCCATGGACAAATTTGATTCAACTAAATGAATCTTACTATAAGACTGAATAAAATTTAAAAGTTGTTTACAAAGAACTGCCTTACTGGTCCTGAGTCAAGGTCAGCAAAAGATACAATGTTTCTACTAATGCTTGTTTATCAGGTCAAAATGAACTGAACTGAATTTTCTGGAAAAATGTCAAATCCAGTGAATAAAGTTATCATTACAATAACATGTAATGAAATAAAAATAAATAAAAAAGAATTTAAAACTTACACACAAGTAAATAAATTACATATACGTAACACTGTTCAAGTAGAGTAGTGATCAGAGAATTTTCAAGATGGCCACTGTGTGGTGGCCATATTGGATGTTAGATTGGCACCATTTTTATTTAGTACGAGCTAGACATCATAAGAAGTCTTTTAGTTAAAACTCCGTATTGATATAACCATCCACTGGAGGAGTAGCAATAACAAGATTTTAATGATGTCCAATGTGGTGGCCATACTGGACATCAGATTAGCAAAATTTTCATTTAGGACCAGCTAAACCTCATAAGAAGTCTTTCAGCTGAAACCCTATTTTGACATGATTTTCATGATGGCCAGTATATCCTAGCAAGAGTGTTTTCATTAAGGCCCATCTAGACCATGGGATGAATGTGTGTGTAATGTTTCAGGGCAATCCTCGAAGCAGTTTCAGAGGAATGCACAACGGAGGAGAGACAACAGACAGATGATGGCTGACAGACAATGTACCATCCCACAGAGCTAAAAGAAATGTTTTTAAAACATCATTCAGCAAGGAAAACTAATTATCCAAAGTATCCAATTATGCCTGTCACAGTATTGGTAAGAAGTAAAAAGGTAAAAAGCTTTCTAAACACACAATTAAAAATAGTTTTGTGATAATTTATAACTGCATACACGAAACACACCAGTCATAAAGAAGATGGATTTTGAACCATTTTGTCTCCAAGATAAATGCACAATAAAAATACTTGCAAAATTTCCCTCATTCTAAATGAAGGAAACAATTTACACAGAATGACCTTCAGTTTTGCTCAAATAAATCTGGGAAAACTACAGTACATGATATCTATGTAAAGCCCTCTGTCATTACTTCTATGGAATAAGAAAAAGGATGTGTTACAGTGGGTTTTTTAAGAGCACATAAACACTTTGATGGATATACTGTTGCAAGGAAAGTCAAGTGCCTTGCCCAATGACACATCATGGTAGCCAATCAAGGCTGATCCAATGGTGGAAATCAAACCCATAGTCCTCTAGCCACAAGTCTAATACTTTAACCAGCTCTGTGATATCACAGCACCATGAATAAACAGAAACTGTACCAAAGGAATGTATGGCATTGAGAAGTTGAGGTACCTGAATGGCATTGTGGTAACTAACTACTTTGTAGCTTTGACATGCCGAGTCCAGTCTCTGACTGCTGCACAGCATTGCAAGGATTTGAGATTTAGGTGATGATTTTGTATGTGTGAACCCCAAAGATCACAAAGAATCAGGATCTAAGTCAAGCTTTAAGAATATGTTTTGAAACTAACATAAAAATAAATGAAGATAAAAAACAAGGAATGTGTTTATGGAATATGATGTCCCATAAGAGTGCATTAAAATTGTTCTTACCTAAACTTAATCACATGGGCAGATGGAATATGATGTTCCTTAACAGTGCCTAAAAACTGCCTTTACCGTATTTGCCAGCCTATAAATCGATGTGGGGTATAAGTCAAATGAGCAAATTTGGTAAATTTTCCATCCTTCATCCATATCTACATTGATGCTGAGTATAAGACAAAATCGGATGACAAAATCCATATACATGTATAAGTCGATTTGGAGAATAAGATGAAGCTATGATTTTCTGGTCAATAAGAATCATCTTACAGACTAGCAAATACGGTAACTAAACAAATATTCCCATGGACAGAATATGATGTCCCATCACAGTGGCTGAAACTGTCTTAAATTAAACTTAATCACATGGGCAGATGGAGTATGATGTCCCATTACAGTGCCTGAAAACTGTCTTTACTTAATCACATGGACAGAAAATACTAACAATATATGCCACTCCGCAACTGTCATAAGGCATTAAAAAAACATCCGTATCATGTTATGGTAACTAACCTTCAACATTTCCGACTATCCTATCTTTGTATAGATCAGTCAGAAATAAGCTATTTATCAAAGTAGATTTGCCAAGTCCTGTTTCTCCTGAAAAAAAAATGGATGGGACATATTTTATTACATGCTATGTACATCAGGGGATAAAATGACTCGGCTCTAATTTAGCAGATTTCAAAAATCTGAGAATAAATTTTATTTTAAAAAAAATTAAAAGTGATAAATTTTTTTTACTTGGAAATGTAAAACTTTGAAGTTATTAAAATTCTGGCATAACTCTCATCCAAACTGTTGATGCTTCTGCAAATATAAAAATAAATGCCTGGCGATCCATTAAGAGTTGTTAATTCTTCCAAATATAAAAATGAATACATGGCCATCCATTAAGGGTTGTTAATTCTTCCAAATATAAAAATAAATACATGGCCATCCATTAAGGGTTGTTAATTCTTCCAAATATAAAAATAAATGCATGGCCATCCATTAAGGGTTGTTAATTCTTCCAAATATAAAAATAAATACATGGCCATCCATTAAGGGTTGTTAATTCTTCCAAATATAAAAATAAATACATGGCCATCCATTAAGGGTTGTTAATTCTTCCAAATATAAAAATAAATACATGGCCATCCATTAAGGGTTGTTAATTCTTCCAAATATAAAAATAAATACATGGCCATCCATTAAGGGTTGTTAATTCTTCCACAATTTCATGTGATTTCCTCTGCTTCCAGAATCCCTTCATGTAAACATCTGAGTCTTGGAGGTTTCTTTGTGAAAGTTGTCATTGCTTTAAATGGATTTGACAAAGAGTAATCAAACAAGATTACAAATTACTTAAGAAACCAAAATGAATACCTTGGTGTTCACTGTCACAGATTTTTAAAAGAATGGAACTTTCTGGTCCAAAGATTAATTATGTATGAAACTGATGAGTAACAGATTCATCAATGTAAAGTAGTCCTGTGACATTTGTTCCTGTCAACAAATTAATTGAATGTAATTTATGATTCATCATGATGCAATAAATCGCAAATGAGACAATGTATTGATACAACTCATAAAATATTGTGCAGCATGACAAAGAAGAATCAGAAAAAAATTTACAGAAAGGACCCTAATTTTTCTCTTCTACCTTCCTACGATGTGATAATTATCTGTAATCAGAGCAAAGATAACAGTAAACATCCCAATAATATTAATCCATGTACAGAGTACATCACTGTGCAAATAAACCCTATTCCTGGTGATTATTAACCAGCATCTGGAAATTTCCACGACTCATTGTTACCAAGATGTGTGCTGTACATGTTGACTGAAATCTGCTGCATTATGATGTGTATCACATTGGAAAAGTGCAATACTACATTGTGTGGAAGTGTCCAAACACAATACATATCATGACACATCTCATTTTGTCTGTATCATCATATATATCATACCTCAAATTTCCCAGCTACACCAAATAAAAAGTGAATAGGAAACAATTGTGTTTATACCCTGGAGAGAGAGAGAGAGAGAGAGAGAGAGAGAGAGAGAGAGAGAGAGTGTGTGTGTGTGTGTGCATGTGTGTGTGTGCATGTGTGTGTGCTAAGTACATCAGTTTTAAGAGTACCATAAAATATTTCTAAATTCTGCACACTTTACTATAGTAAAAAAAAAAACTATGATAAGCATTTCTTAATTTACTATGTATCATCATGTATCTTGCCTTTGGTTTCTAGATGATGCACAAGGCTACAACAAAAATAAATTAAGAAAAAGTAGCTGTTTACATTGTAAAAAAAAAAAATTTAAGTTAAGTATATCTGTCTGAAACTACCATGGAATATTTCTGTTTACACTGAGTATATCTGTCCCAGATTATCATGAAATATTTCTGTTTTAGTCCCAGATTACTGTTTGAGTCCCAGTATATCTGTCCCAGATTACCATGAGATATTTCTGATTACATAACCATAGTAAATTTTACAATTACTCATGAAAAGCAAGTAATGAACACAATCCATCTTAATAAAACTGACATAAATGGAACAAGGTATGTTTTTCTAGACATACTGAAGGTGAATTTATAATAGATGAATAATGCTTATTTGCTTTACTATGAACCCAATCATGGATAACTATCTAATTGGTCTGCATTAATTAATTATGTTGATTTGTCTAACATCAGAACTCTCTGTTTAGAAAAGATATTAAAGTCTACAACACTGCAGGTCACCAACAAAGCATGTATCATTACAAGATTTATTCTAGATTTAAAAACTGGTCGGGGGCTAGGGGGAATTATTCCATTTTTTTGTAAACGGAGGTTGATTTTCGGAAAATAGGAGGGATTTAATAAAGAAATAAAGTATGGCTTGAAAACATTTTGTGCAATTTCAGCTCATTTGATTGATTGCTATGGTGTTTTAGAAATAAGCATTATTCTATAATCTCACATACTACAAAATACTCTAATCAGTAGTGGCAAACAGATGTTGAATACAGACAGAATAGTAAAGACAAGGGATCCAAATATTGTAGTGGATTTTCCAGAAAATGAAATATGTCAGCCAGATATTTGCTTAATAAAAATAAAACATTTTGAGGAGGTATAAAAGATTGCAATAAAAATGAAACACACAGATATGCTAAGTTATTAAATATATCAGAAAATGTGTAATTTTCGGTTTCATGCTTGCTTCAGCTTCTATTTTGATTTTATCCTTCCATGCTCCACTAGTTTCTTCTCAAGGGTTATGTACAAAAATGAATTTTCTTTAAGAAAACAAAAGAATTCCACCAAACAGCAGTATTTTAATCAAGTCTACTGTTTTTAAAGAGATTACCATGAACAGTTCATTACACACCCACACCATATTTAACAGATCTCCATGAACAGTCCATTACACACCCACCACATATTTAACAGATCTCCATGAATAGTCCATTATTCACCCACCCCATATTTCATAGATCTCCATGAATAGTCCATTATTCACCCACCCCATATTTCATAGATCTCCATGAATAGTCCATTAAACACCCACCACATATTTCATAGATCTCCATGAATAGTCCATTACAAACCCACTCTATATTTAATAGATCTCCATGAATAGTCCATTAAACAACCACCCCATATTTAACAGATCTCCATGAATAGTCCATTACACAACCACCCCATATTTAACAGATCTCCATGAATAGTCCATTACACACCTTCCACGTATTTCATAGATCTCCATGAACAGTCTATTACACAACCACCCCATATTTAACAGATCTCAATGAATGCACTAGTAGGAATAGTGGATTCTGGAGATTATTGACCCACATGTCTTAGTTACCTAGATATTTGATTAAATTATGCACCTATTGCTAAATTTTCTGTGTATTGTTCATTTAAGTTTTTTCAGACTTGTCATAACCATGTTCTCTGACCATTAGGCACCAGAATTTATTGGTTCCCTCGTTACCTTAAATTTAAGTCATCCACAATGTTTGGACAAGGAACTTACTCCTAAACAATTATTATTCTGCAAAACCATTTTTTCTTCGAGCCACAATGACCCATAATCTTTTGACACAAAATGAGCAGGCCTCTTTAATACCTTAACTCATTAACACGTTAAGTTGTACCCACTTCTCAGCTCTACATTGTTGACAACAATTAAGATACGCTAAAGTGGGTGGCATTACAGAAAAGCAGACTGATGTAGCTCTACAACGATTCCAAATAATGTAGATTTTCTACTTGCATTACAAACTACAGCCGGAAAAACCAGACTTTTGAGACTGATTCTTTTTTTAAAGGATAAGTGCGACTTGTAGGAAAACATGGCCAGGAAATGAAAATGATGGGTCCAATAGGCAACAAAAAAAAAGAAAAAAGGAAAGAACAAAAGAAAAAGTCCAATTTCTACCCTTCTGCACATACATCAGCGAAATAGCTGATCCAAAACAATGTCTTTAATACAACCAGGCATCTGGCTAAACAAAAATATTTCAGAAGCAGATGTGTTTGGATCTACACTATTCAAAAGCAACCCCCAAAATGCATTTTCTACTCCTATTTCAGGTGAAACTGACAAGAATCTCTAGGGATTAACAAGTTAAGTAAAAGCTCTCCATAAACTTTGGTCAAGATATATAGTTTAGAACCATATTAATAATGCCAAAACCATTATTGTTCTTTTGGGCAGTGACCTTGACCTGTGACCACAATTGATGGGCTTCTATCTTACCCAACATGTATGTCATCCACAAACTTTCATGCAGATGTATGGTCAAGAACTGAAATTTGAATGTAGAAACGTTTCTTAATTTCTTGATCCAAGTGCAAGTCATTCACACTGTTTGGTCCAAATCTGTGAGATAGAACTAATGTTTTGTGTGGAAATCTTTTTTCTTCTTTCAGACACCGTGACACTGACATTTGACCCCAATATCAACAGGCTTCTTCTACTTCTTCCCAAGTGTAAGACATCTGCTATGTAACTGGTCCATGTCTGATGAAGAACTAATGTTACTGTCTGGACACCATGAGTCTTCTTTCTGACAGTGACCCTGACATTTCACCTTTGACCCTGAAATCAACAAACTTCTTTCTTACCCCTAAAGCAAGCCATCCACAAATCTGATAGCTATAGATGGTGGAGAAACCTTGAAGCGACAGGTAAACCACTGATGTTCCGGTATCCTTGGTTCCAAAGCCTAACCAGACTAACAGTTTTGCTGGACCAACCGAGGTCAACTAATAATAATTCAACAATACGCCTCTGACTCACTAATGATACACTTCTTATGTCTCTAAAGCACCAGAAACTTAAATTAAGCAAATATTAAAGTAAATTAAATGATTAAATGAAATATAGGTATAAATGAAATAGGTTTATAAATTACTGAACTTGCAAAGAATGTTGCAGTCCTACCTCTCCCAAAGTGGCAAATTTTAAAATTTTACTAAACTGTAGAGTTAATCACAAAGGTCTGGAAGTTGAGGGCTGTCAGAATTACTGTCTAATACATAGCTGATTGCTTCATCATGGATTTCTGATGTTGCAGGTGTGACATCCAGCGTACTTGAAGTTGAAGCCACAGGATTTTCAGATGTACTGCTTTGATACATATTCTTTTTATCTATCTTTTTAAACATTTCATCCAAGCAAAGTTGTTTCATGTGTTTTAAGCTTTCCCTATGTAACTTTTCATGCATCAAATAAAAATTCATTAGCTCTTGTTCCATCATGATGGTACATTGCTCTAGCCCTTTGATTAGATCACCCGACAACTCAATTAACTTGTCAATAATAAGTCTTTCAGCTACATCTGTTTCATATTCATCACTGTTATCTTCATCATTTTCATTGTTTTTATCAGAATTCAGAATAATGTCTATAATTTCAGAATCAGCATGGTGATAAACAACAGGTATTTCTTTGTCAACATTCATCCACTCAGCCAGATTTTCTTCATTAAGTTTACTTGCTATATCCTTGCAACAGGTCCTGTAACACTTTTTGCATAATCAAGCAACTCATGAACAACTTCTTCCGCCTTTGGTACATTAAATCCAGTGAAATTATTGTCAACATTTTCATCAGGTGAATATTCAAACATCAAGGCAGGCCACAATTATGCCAGAATTTCTTTAGTGTTGATGCTTGTACCTTCTTCCAGCTACGAGCAATAAACCACAGCATGTCTTTCGTGTTGAATTCTTTAATAAATGTCTATACGGACTTGCCAGCATTAACCACATCTAACATAAATTGCATGAAAAGAGAGCGATACTTAGCCTTCATAGATCACAGTATTCCTTGGTTTTGGGGTTGGATAAGTGATGTACAGTTTGGTGGTAAAAAATACACTGTATAAACATATTTCTTAACAGGAGTTCAGCTTTCGGGTGACCTGAAGAGTTGTCCAGAATAAGTATAATTTTGCAGTCTTCCAGCAGGCCTACAGATGTACAGTGACTTCAGGCACAAAAAAGTTTTCAAACCATTCTAACATAACCACAGTGCTAATCCAGCCATTTTTATTAGCATGGTATGTTACTGGGTAAATTTTAACACCTTTCAAGGTTCTAGGGCAATTACTTTTTCCTATCACAAGTGGTTAACATCTGTGAGTGCCTGCTGCATTTGAGCATCCGAAGATGGTAACTCTATTTTTAGACTGCTTGAATCCTGTGAGCCCTTCTTCGTCCTCTGTTGTTAGCGTCCTTCTAGGTGTGCATCGCCAATATAATGGAGTTTCATCTACATTATACACCTGCTCAGGACGGAGGTGCTCATCAACTACAAGCTTCTGAAATTCATCCACAAAATCAGCAGCTCCTATGTGGTCTGCAAACCGTTTTTCTCCACACACTTTATGCATGGAAATTCCATGACGCTTCTTTAACCTTTGAAGCCATCCTTCACTATAGTCACACTCGTGTTCTAATTTAAGTTCTTTATGATTAAACTAAGCCTGGTCCATTACCATCCTACCCAACAAGTCCACTCCATCACTCTGATGTTATCAAAACCATTCCATCATTACTAGGTCATGCTCAGTACTCTTACCATCTTTCATAATTTTTTCTAATGTTCATTTGCTTCTCGGAATCACTGTCTGCATAGAATTTCAATATTTTGTCCCTCTGCTTCTTTCTATCATAAACAGTTGATGAACCAATACCATATGTGTCACACAGCTTTTGCATGGAAACACCACTGGTCCAGTTTTTTCAACAGTTCTACTTTATCTTGTATCAATATTGACTGGTGTTTACTCTCATCACCACCACTGACACTTGCATGTTTCTTAGAAGCCATAGCTAAGGTTAAATGTAAGTTAAATAAGCTAAGAATCGTACAAAATACAAGGACCATCACCAACAACTGCAGTGTAAATAATCCAAGTGAGTGCGTGCCACCTGCAGCTGCCCAGTAAACTAATTTGGCATTGTCAGGAATTTCAAGTGCCCTCTTGTAATTTTGTCCAGACTAAAAGAGGTGCCGGACTATCCATTTCCAGACAATCGGTGGTTAATCTGTACTGTCATAAATGAACTCTGCCTTGAATGGATAGACATCATAATATGATACACTGTCTCATGGTGGGTGTATACAAACCGATTATTAACTGACACAAAGCTGACGTACCACCATGACAATTATATAATACTTAAGCGATGGTCACTTCTGGTCAAGATCCATAGTAAATTTTTATCTTTGGAATGATTCTCAAGGCCCAGGCAGAGAAAATGGTTAAAAGTTTGGATAATGACTCCAATTTCATGGCACGCAATGAACGGCTTTGGATATTCTAGCACCCACATAGAATAAAACAAACTTCACTGTTGGAAGAGATACACCTTTGAATTGACAGCGAAATGTGAAATGGTATTAAATGTGTCACAAACTGCATGTACTTTGTGTTCTCATTTGTGATTTTGTTTTAAAAAAATGTTTAGACCCAAAAGTTCATGCTTGCTTATTACTAACCAACTGTAACTAAGTGTGTGTGTGTGTGTGTTTCTTTCTATCTGTCTGTCTATCTATCTACAGAAGAATAAAGAAATGAAAACAACACATTTCTGTTTTGTTGCTAATCAAAATGAATGTCATTTTTACAAAAAGAAATCTCATTTAATTTGATATTCTAAAGTGATAACGGAAATATGTTACTATAACAGTGTTAAGAAATTCACAGCCAGTAAGCTCCCTTTTCATATACTCACCCATAACGATCATCGTAAACTCAAACCCTTTCTTAACTGCCTTCCTATGCACCTGTTCTGGCAGTGTGGCAAACCCAATGAACTCATCATCATCCTGAAACAAAACAAAACAAATAAGAAATCCTCAAAGTTTTTGTCCTGCTTAACCAATACGATTATACTGGTGTCATTATAATATATATGGTTGGAGAGCTGGATAGACAGATGAACAGATGGTTGGACAGCTGGATAAACAAATAGACAGATGGTTGGGTGGATGGACAGATAGTTTGACAGATTGACAGATGGTTTGAAAAATGGACTGATGGTTGAACAGATGGTTGGACAGATGGACATATGGTTTGACGGATAGATGGTTGGAAAGATAGATATTTCGACAGATGAACATATGGATAGATGGTTGCACAGATGGACAGATGAATAGATAGTTGGACAGATGATTAGATGAGCAGTATTAACATTATATGCACTTCCAGTTGAAATTGTGAGGCATAAAGACGTCTTTAAATGTAGATGATGATTTTTAAAGGCATATGATTCCTTCTTTAACATTCTTATTTGATGTGAAAAATATGACAAATATTAAAATGAGTATTTACATATCTCAGTACAAGATAACCCATCTAAAATGCGATAGCTGAAGTCCATATCTCAGTACAAGATAATCCATCTACAATGCAGTAGTTGAAGTCCATATCTCAATACAAGATAACCCATCTACAATGCAGTGGTTGAAGTCCATATCTCAATACAAGATAACCCATCTAAAATGCAGTAGTTGAAGTCCACAACTCGGTACAAGATAACCTATCTACCGTGCAGTTAAGTTGAAGTCCATCACTCAGTACAAGATAATCCATCTACAATGCAGTAGTTGAAGTCCACAACTCGGTACAAGATAACCTATCTACCGTGCAGTTAAGTTGAAGTCCATAACTCAATACAAAATAACCCATCTACAATGAAGTAGTTGAAGTTCATGTCTCAGTACAAGATAACCCGTCTACAGTGCAGTTGAAGTCCATAACTCAATACAAGATAACCCATCCACAATGCAGTAGTTGAAGTCCACAACTCGGTACGAGATAAAATATCTACCGTGCAGTTAAGTTGAAGTCCATAACTCAATACAAAATAACCCATCTACAATGCAGTAGTTGAAGTCCATATCTGAGTATAAGATAATCCATCTACAGTGAAGTAGCTGAAGTTCACCACTCAGTACAGTATCAGGTGTTTCATAATGAAGCACATTCCCCTGTATATGCCGTGGTATAATTTATAATGAAGCACATTCCACTGTATATGCCATGGTATAATTTATAATGAAACACATTAAAGAGGCATTCCCCTGTATATGCTGTGGTATAATTTCCTCTTGTATGTCTCAGTTTTCATGGTTTGTGAAAAGAAATTTGTATTGGTACTTAAATGTGTGGATCTGCCTCTTTCCAAGCCTGCATACTCAGAGATATTTAATTTTATAGATTAAAATCTGCAAATACCCAAAACTGAGGATACACAAGAACAAAACAATGCCAACAACAAATGGTAGTTGCTTCACTTAGGTTAATACTACCACCGGTACAAGTACAAATCAAACAGGTGTCGAGGTCAATCACTTACACACAACATCCAATGGGAGCCAATGCAGCCAACACCACCAAGTTATTTGGTTATTAAAGTACAGGTGTATGATCTCTTTTCCTTACAATAATTTACATGAAACTGCACCATCAGTACTTCCTGATGACCATGTTGTTAAAAGTGGTTATAGTGTGGTAAAATTTAACTTAACATGTACAGGTGATGCTCGATTTATGCCAAAAATGCATTCCTGAGGTTATGGCCCAACTCAAAATTGGTGTCAATCAAAAGTACCAGTAATGCAGCTGCAAGTACATGAACTGCATGCAAGTCAAAGCATATGGCACCAGCAATGGTGTAAAAACAAGCATTGTGGTGCAAATGTTATTTCTTCATTATAAATGGCATTAAAATGAAAGCACATAAACTGAATTGGCATAAATCAAGCATTTTCGATAGATCCTGGTTAGTTTGGATAATGTCATCATTATACATGTGAACCAAACATATCAAGCAAACAAGTGGTGGGGGAAACAGAAACAGAATTTCCTGCTGTACCACTGGGTTTCCTGTATAGGGGCACTAATGTAGATACTGCTCTTTTTTCAAAAGTCCTGTTAATATTACTTTCTTCATTCAATCATTATAAACATTTCATCATGGATTTTCTGTGTCATTTGCATTAAGTGTTCACTAAAAGTTAAGCAAATATTTCAGTATATACAGTATTGTACTCTATTATACTTTTATACACATATGTTTCACGTTTCATTTTCAAGTGAGTTGTTGTTTTTGTTGTTTAGGGTTTAATGCCATTTATCGGTGCATGATATACTATATACACGGCAGCCAGTATATCTGGTTAAGGAAGACCCCAGGAAAACTCTGACAAGAACCACTAACCCACAGGAAAGTACTGGCAAGCTTTTCACATACCTACAATGGTCAAACCCAAGACTGTAACCAATTACAAACAGAGATGAGATGGCAGTAATCGGTACAGGCAAGCACTCTAGTCCACTTAGCCCCCATTTTGAAATGAGAACAAGGCTTTGCAAGAATCAGTCAAGAATTGTTCACCCAACAAAAACATTCTTTCATATTGATACATGTAAGTGTTGGATACGTAAGCATCTACATTCCTGCAAATACAAATACATAAATATTTCCTATAATCTTTGGCACCTGTTCCTACCTTTTCACTCCTTGTCAGACCAAAAATAAGTGGATTTTCTTAGCTATGCCATTATTATTTAGTATAATGTTACATTGTTCTTGTTGTGGGCTTAATGCCATTTTTCAGCAATGTACAGCTTGAGGAAGAAGAACCAGAAATACTCCAGGAATAACCAACAACCAATAGAAACATGCTAGGAAGTCTTTCATATACCCACCTTAGCCAGGCCTGGGACTCAAACCAATGTCAGGAGAGTCCAAAAAGTCTGTAGTATTATTATGCAACAAAAACAAAAACATTTGTGAGGATTAGAAAACTGGGGCCATAACTCCTCTAAATGTGTAATACTAAAAATCAAACTCACAAAGTCCCATCAGTATATACTGCACACTAAATTTAGTTTGCAATGTAAAACCTTATGGTATATAATCAGGAGGCACAACTCCTGTAAACAAAGAAATGGCACAATAGAAACTGTAGTCATCCATGGTCTTAACAATACAAAACTGCATGCCAATTATAGTTTGAATCCAACAAAACTAACACAGTAAGCAATGCTGTGGAACCAAAAGTTAGAAAGACTGGCTATTACATGATATAATCAGCAAATCCTGGAAATGTACCGGTATGTTTCCACAGCTATACAGTCACATCACTCAAGATTTCATCAAGAAAGAGCTGCCAGCCAAATTTGATTTCAATACAAGTCTTAGCAAAAATAAGCTGTAGATGCAACAAGTCAGAACAATCAGGGTTCAAAGGTCAAAAAATCAGGGTCCAAAGTACAAATAATTAGGTCCAATGAATAACCAATATGGGTCCAAAGGACAAATAAACAGGGCCCAAAGGACAAACACTCTGGGTCCAAAGGAAGAACAATCAGGTTCCAAAGGATAAACAATCAGGGTCCAATAAGCAGGTCCAAGGGTCAAACAATCAGGGTCCAAAGGACAAATAATCAGGGCCCAAAGGACTAAAAATCATGGTCCAAAGGACAAATAAGTAGGGTCCAAAGCTTCTCTAGATAATAATACAAGACGCAGGATGTTGAACGCATTTGAGGGCTCATATATACAATTTGACACCAATTTGATTAAAATCAAACAATTCCCACCAGTTATATTGTGGAAAACAAATTTTTAATGGACAAACTGGTGGCTGCACTTGATTACTATAGGTCTCTGCCCTCTTCTTCCAGCACAGCCTGATTGATTGACTGACTGAATGATGTTAACAGCAAATCAACACATGAAAGTTTACATGCATTTATGAGGCAGACATTCTGACAACTAAACCATGGCAACTTCATAGGCAAGACTAAACATCTGTGAAGACAATGCTGCAGAGACAGATAGGGTTACAGGTTTTTAATTTTTTAAAAACAGATTCTTATATGACTGGGCCAGATCCAGCTGATTGGTGTGTGTGACTTTGTGATATTAGTTGGACTCAATCAGAATCACATATGACAGGTGGAAATGTTTGCTGCAACATATAACACTCAGTAGAGACTCGAACTCTAAAATTCAGCTACTGAAGCAAAATGTTTGTATATCCTATCATGGATTTAATTTGGCTTGCTCTGGTGTTTTACATAATCAACTAGCCACAGCTAAATTACCATCTACTTTCTAGCTGTCAACTTTTACAACACTCTATTTATTCTGTATATTTTGTGGCACTAGGATTGTACTTCAAAAGATAACAATACAGCTGCAAAAGTAAGTTAAATAATGTCAATGGAAATTTGAATAAAGTGCCTTGCTCAAGAACATAGCATAGTTGCAAACTCAGGTTGATGGTAAAATCTGAACCCATGCCATTTCAGTGGCAAGCTTGGCATGCTAACCATTCCACCACTGCAGCTCCTGTTGTCAAAGGTCACCTCTAATATGACATACAGGATGGCAAATTTGGCTTTTGTTCTATATCAAAGGTTTGTACAATATTAACTGAGTATTAATTATCCCATCAAAGGCCAAAGGTTTAAACAATAATAATTGTATATTAATTACCCCATCATGGAGTCAAATGTTTGCACAATTGCATACTGTGAATTTATTACCCCATCATAGAGTCAAATGTTTGTACAGTTGCACACTGTATATTTATTGTCCCAACATGGAGTCAAATGTTGTACAATTGCATATTGTGTATTTATTACACCATCATGGAGTCATATGTTTGTACAATTGCATACTCATGGAGTCAAATGTCTGTACAATTACATATTGTATATTTATTGCCCCATCATGGAGTCAAATGTTCATACAATTGCACATTGTGTATTTATTGCCCCAACATGGGATCAAATGTTTGTACAACCGCATATTATATATATATATATATATATATATATATATATATATATATATTATGATTAGTTTCATTCAGCCCAGGGGAATAAAATAGTTCCTTTCAATAACCCTGATAAACTAAACTTAATGGTCCTCTTCATTTAACATTTATGTTTTCCAGCCTATGTGCATATCAAATATTCAACACCTTGGAGAAAAAGGTGTTAATATTTTCCAAAATAGATAGAGCTCTAGATAAGCTACATATTCTTCAGTCCATGTTTAAGATGGTACATTCTGTAAGTACAGTCCAAGATAGTGCATTCAATAAGTACAGTCCATGTTTAAGATGGTACATTCTGTAAGTACAGTCCAAGATAGTGCATTCAATAAGTACAGTACATGTTTAAGATGGTGCATCAGTAAGTACAGTCCAAGATAGTGCATTTAATAAGTATAGTCCATGTTTAAGATGGTGCATTCTGTAAGTACAGTCCAAGATAGTGCATTCTATAAGTATAGTCCATGTTTAATATTGTACAATCATTAGGTAGAGTCCATGTTTAATATGGTGCATTCTTTAGGTAGAGTCCATGTTTAATATGGTGCATTCTTTAGGTAGAGTTCATGTTTAAGATGGTGCATTCAGTAAGTACAGTCCATGTTTAAGATGGTGCATTCATTAGGTAGAGTCCATGTTTAAGATGGTGCATTCAGTAAGTACAGTCCATGTTTAAGATGGTGCATTCAAAAGTACAGTCCATGTTTAAGATGGTGCATTCAGTAAGTACAGTCCGTGTTTAAAATGGCACATTCAGAAAGTACAGATACATGTTTAAAATGGCACATTCATTGAATGTAAACAATATGATCTAGACAATTTTCAGATGTTCCATGATCAATTGAAAAGATGCATATATTTCTTGATTACAGTCAGAACACTCACTCAAATAGAGGCGAAGAATCCAATTGCTTGTTTTTTTATGCATTCTCAAAGGCATGATTAATATCTTGACAATTAAGATCCATGTCTGCTTTCCCCTAAAATTTTAAACATTGTGATTAGTTTCATTCAACCCTGGGGAATAAAATACCTAATTTATTCAGTTCCAACGTATGTGCACATCAACTTCCAAGTGACCAGAAATATCTTACTTTCTTCGACACTTTTGTATCTATAACCAACTCAGAGAACTAAGTTCAATGCCAAATGAATATCCACATGGAACATAATCAAAGTTTCATTGATGTGTGATCTTCACTTGAATTGTCATGACCACAGTCCACCAAACTTTGGACATTCAGCATCATCAAATGATACAAAGTGGTTATAAACAATCCTGTAAAACACCTGTATATTCATCATCTTGTATACTTTATCACTCCGATGTATGTATGATAAAATGGTCAACATAATCCAACATTCCAGATAAAAACATTTATGTGAGAAATAGATGTCAAGAATGTTGCTCAGAGTACATCTATGAATATGATGTCTCAATTTTACCTAGACACCATCCAACTTGATAAATTGAGTAATTAATCTGTATGAAGTAACCCTTCAGTTGTACATGTATAATTTACAACTCCAAGCATACAAAGAATGAATAGTACAATCCTCTGAAATTCAACATTCATCAATGAGGAAGAAACCCAACAATGTATAGATACCATGGCAATGTGACACCGTCTGGGATGGGAGGATCCTTTGTGTAAGTCACAAAAGTATGAGGTTATATTTCATGAAGTGTGAAAAACTGAATGTGTCCTATAAATTCTATATAGCAGTATAGCCACTATAGAAAATATTCACAAAACACTATTAATAAGCAATATCCACACGAGTTATCTCAGCCACAATCAAAAAACTGTTTGAATATCAGCAGCAGATGATGTGAAATGTTATAAACAAGCTTATAAAACATTTGTATGCTTGTCAAGGTCTTGGCATCCTGTACATTTTATCATTCATATGTATGTAGGTAGGTAGGTAGGTAGGTACTATGTAAGTATGTATGCATGCAATAGTAATAATAATAATAATAATAATACCATCTTTTACTTAAAGAGAGTAGCTTCAGTACTTGAATACAATTTGACTCCCTTAAAATGTCCTAAGTATAGTAAGTCAAGCGATTTCAAGCAAGTTCTTCTTTCTCATGAAAATAAAGATTTACAAGTAAACACAACTATAAATACGTACTATGATACAATATGACAGGAGAAGGATTTAGTTGTATAAATAAATTCTTGTTCCATCCCTTTAATAACTGTGGTTTGAAATTGTTGTTGTACTTGTTGTTGTAGGGTTTAATGCCATTTTTCGGCACAAGATGGTGGCCAGTATAAATAGTGGAGGAAGAACCCAGCAAAACCCCAGAAAGAATCAACTACCCACAAGATGCTACTGGCAAGCTTTCTCATGTACCCACATTGGCCGAGCCCGAGACTCGAACCCATGCAGATAGAGGTGAGATGGTAGTGATCCATAATGGTGAGCACTTTAGATCACTTGGCCACTCAGGGCCCGTTTTGAAATCACCTTAAGCACTATCTTTAAGTAGGTATAGCAGTTAATGACACCTTCTGCTAAGGCATACCATCAGGAGATTCTGCAACACTGTGGCATGTAGTCAAGTTTTTCTCACACATGCAAAGGAGAAGTGTACCTGTTTTGCTAACCTAACATTTCCTATCACAGTCCAGTCATCTCAGTCATGGTGTTCATGTGCTAGGACTACTTTTAAAAAGAAAAACCCTTTCTTCTGCAGTGCGAGTCAGAGTTGCTATAAAATCCAACGACGACAACAGATACATAACTAAAAGAAATTCACTCATAAAGCAACTTAATGTCTCTACAACTTTGACAACACACAAATCATTTCACACACACACACACACACACACACACACAATGTAACTGATAGAGCTCCAGACACAAAGGCAATACACATCAATGGCCACACAAATCCAAACTCTCTCATGAGCTACTGCAAAGCCATGTAAAACCAGAAATGTGTTATGTCAAACTGGTTTCTTCTAGCTTTGTCAAACACCCACAATCTGCAAACACCCACAATCTGCAAACACCCACAATCTGCACTAGTTGAATCAAAAATAATAATGTGATTGCAAATGAAAACTCCTGCACTTACCAACCAGAGTAGTTCATTCATTTGCCCACATGCTATTCCCAAAAAGGATTTCCATGAAGTGTATCACTGCACTAGTGACAGCAACACTTGCCATATTTCCAGGACAGAAAATATAAATTTCCATGAAAGCCATGAATTAGACATTTCTTCATGTCATTACACACTTCGTTAGAACTGTACCCAGTAGGCATATTGTACTGCACATTATTGTACTGTTGCCTACCATCAAATGGTTACCAAATCAGAACCGATGAAAGTTAAAATTTAACCATACTGAATACATTAATTACTTATTGTTAATTTCATATGATATCCATTGATTAGCTGTGATAATACAGTAATATCATTGTTTTTATGTTTCTATTTTCTCATGTGTAGAACTTGTATACTTAGGGTCAACAGGTCACCCCATTGCCCTTATTAACATATTTGTCTAAATGTGCAGTATTTAGAAATACAACTGCACGTGCCTCGAGACTCTCACTGTGCAATACTTCCAACACATAATTAAAACTTTTTTCTTGATTTTCTTCCTTTCTAAGATCAGCATTTAAAGCTAAATTTGACCTAGATAATTATTCAGATTTTCAAAATAGAGTACAAAACCTGATGACCTTAATATAGTGAGAAGCAATAATTGTGCCTGATGAATACTGTGTTTTGAATCTGCCAACTAAATTGCAAAATATAAGGTCATTTGAGTTTAGTTTGAACGAACTGGGTGAGAAAATTAATCTATGTTAGTATTTCCTGGACAAGCAAATCCCAGTTGTGGGGTACATTTTCTCTCTTGATTTATCTTTCTTTTCTAACTTTGCAAAATTTTTAGATGTTCCCATAAGCATGCATTTTGTCTTATATTCACTTATTACCTTCTTGTATTGTTTTATCCACTCTTCAACTGACTTTAAGGTATGAACTTGGTTTGCATTCCAGGGTGTAGACATTGCTATTTGATGCAGAGATTACTGCATCTTCTACAAACATATTATTAATTTTATGTTCAGTATAGAATTGAAAATCATAGGTAAATAAAAGAAGGGACCCAATATTGAGGCTCGAGGAACACCTTAACTTATATAACACTACACAGAAATGTGTTGCTCTTGATCACAATATCAATTGAACCAATTTTTTTATGTTCTTAAAATCTATAACAATGCAGGTTACTTATAAGAAACCAGATCAAAGTCTTTCCTAAATTCCACAAATATTATGCCAATTAGGGTTGTCATTATTCTATTCTTCCAGCTATGTATGATGAAAAGTTTACCATAATCTAACATTCCATATCAATATATTTACATCATATATAAATAACAAGAAAGCCAGACTCTCTGTGCATGACATATCAATTTTACATATGAACCATCCAAATGAGCTTATCTACATTAACTAACCCTTCAGGGATATACAAGTTTTAACTTCAGTCATGCCAGTCATGTAAATAATGAATGAACCAGCTGGATATACATTACTCATGATGAAGAAATCTAATGAAAAGAAATGTGTAGGTATGGGATGGAAACATAACACCTTGTGGGTGTGGAGAATTTCTCTGTATAAGCTAATAAATTATGGGTTAGATTACAGGAGGTACGAAACTTGCTTGTTCCCTACATATTTTTAATAATGACATCAGTGTATGTAGACTTTTTCAAAACTTGTCAGGGTAACTCACTTGTGGATGTTGTCTGTGAACAGCTAATCTTTCTCCAAGTTTGCAGATTTAATGTTACCAACTTGACGACGGTCCAAGTTTGCAGCGTTAATGTTACCGACTTGTTGACAGTCCAAGTTTGCAGATTTAATGTTACCAACTTGTTGACAGTTTTTTAAGATTACAATATTTACTCATCTGTGATCTGATTATTTCAAAAATTAAGGTTGGATGGCTGTGACGTAATATTGAGGACAGTGTATCCTTATTGTAATAATAACCAGCACCCAAAATTTCCATACCAAATCTGGAAAACAGGTCGTAAAGTAAATGCTGAATCCACATCAACTCTCTGATTAAATTATTTCTTTCACATTATGATAGCTTCTTAGGGTGAATTCACTTCAAGTCTCTGATTACATTATTCTTTTTGCATTATAATAGCATCTATGGGTGTAAAATGGTAACATTAGCACTTTCTTACATACTTCCAATAGAATGACCAATAACCAAAAATAATTCATAGAAAATATTACTTCACCTTCTATGTAAACATCTCTGCATTCATCTTAGACTGTTATTTGTATGTAAACGTCTCTGCATTCATCTTAGACTGTCATTTGCATGTAAACATCTCCACATTCATCTTAGACTGTCATTTGTATGTAAACATCTCTGCATTCATCTTAGACTGTCATTTGTATGTAAATATCTCTGCATTCATCTTAGACTATCATTTGTATTTAAACATCTCTGCATTTATCTTAGACTGTTATTTCTATGTAAACATCTCTGCATTCATCTTAGACTGTCATTTGTATTTAAACATCTCTGCATTCATCTTAGACTGTTATTTCTATGTAAACATCTCTGCATTCATCTTGGACTGGATGTTTTTGATGTGTAAACTTCCCAAGAGAGCTTGTTGATAGTTTTAGCAATGAAAATGATCTTTCTGCATTTGCCCCAATACAACAGCTGGTTACTATGTTGATACCTGTTATCATCATCATCAATCCCTTAACCTAAGAGGTATCCTTGATACATGTCACATAGTCAAAATATGACTGATGTTAACATCATGTTTGATATGGTGCTTGCAGAATGTGCAAGAATAAAATCACACACAAACCCATTCCCAACTTGCTCCTGAGCTTTATAAAGTCAAACTCTGCCAACAAGGAGGTGTGAAAATTAGTTTTGCTGTGCTCTGTTGAGTTTGCTGACTGGTTCATCCTTTCCATGAATCACAGATGTGTTTGAACATCTTGCTTTCAAAACTAAATAGCTCTCCCATACTGCCAGTAACTTTGTTGTTATTGTTGCTATAGGGTTTAACGCCATTTTTCAGCACAAGATAGGCTATACCTATACAGTATAAATGGTGGAGGAAGAACCCTGGAAAACCCCAGAAAAAACCACCGACCCACGAGAAGCTACTGGCAAGCTCTCTCACATAATCAAACTGGCCGAGCCCAAGACTCGAACCCACACAGTAAGAGGTGAGATGGCAGTGATCTGTAATGGTGAGAGCTTTAGACCACTCTGCCACTCAAGGCCCCACCAGCAACTTTATCATTACATCCAGTCGACAATAATCATGTTTTCCATTTTATGTATGGAGTGAAATCTGATATAAAACAGAAACATTGCACCTGATAAAGAACTAGTAAATAATCTTAAACAAAGATGGCTCAAACATCAAGGCAATGAAGTGTAATATTAACTTCAAAACAATCACTTATTTACCTAACTTCAAACATAACAAGTTTTTCCACTACCATACTATACCTATGCAAAGTAGCTGATTTACCTAACTATATTGTGATGTGTTGTTCTACTACCCTACCATACTATACCTATGCAAATTAGATGATTTACGTAACTACAAATGTGATGAGCTGTTCTACTACAGTACTATACCTATGCAAATTAGATGATTTACTTAACTACAAATGTGACGAGTTGTTCTACTACCATACTATACCTATGCAAATTAGCTGATTTACATCACAAAAGTGTGAGGAGTTGTTCTACTACCCTACCATACCTATGCAAATTAGCTGATTTACCTAACTACAAATGTGATGAGATGTTTTACTACCATACTATACCTATGCAAATAAGTTGATTTACCTAACTACAGTGTGATGAATTGTTCTACTACCATACTATATCAATGCAAATTAGTTGATTTACATAACTACAATGTGATGAACTGTTCAATTACCATACTATACCTATGCAAATTAGCTGATTTTACTGAACATAAATTGTAATTTATTCCAAGTAATCATACTATACCTATGCAAATTTGCCTAATGGGTACTCCAACAGCAATGCAGAAGGACAGACAAATACAAAATTACACTAGCTATTAATAGCAAAGCTATGCCAATCATAACTATGATACTTTGCTGTGAGCATTGAGCGTGAAGCTATGCCAATCCTACCAGATATTTAGCTGTGAGCATTAAGTTTAAAGCTATGCCAATTGTAACTCAGTGTGATACATTGCTATCAGTGTTAAGAGTGAAACTATGCCAATTGTAACTCAGTGTGATACTTTGTTATCAGCATTAAGCGTGAAGCTATGCCAGTCATAACTGTTCCGTGTTTAACAGGCAAGAAAGGTATCTCTTTCTTGTTCATGTGATGTACTGGAAAATGTGTTTCTTAAAATGCACGAGTGTCAGGCAGTTTGAGAGTAAAGAATTATGTGTTTTGTCTGCCAAGTCATAACCTGGCAGTTAGCCTATCCAATGGGTTTTTTTGGGTGGGTTGGGGCGGGTTACAAATATCTGGGTCCACTGGTCATTACTGCAAGTTCTTGAACTCTCCGACTTCAGCAATTTTCATCTCCTGTTGGCACATGCCTTGGAGATGACTGTTCAAGAGTAGCACTGCACCAATAGACTAGCCACCATGGTTAGCTCACTGACATACCAAGATAGGATCTCTACACATCTGGGGGAAAATGATTAACCAGCATAGTCTATCCATCACTGATGACAATCAGTATTTCTGCCAGATACACTTCTACCTAAACCACACAGGTACAGGTGGCACAACCATAGATAGCCTACTAAAACTATCAAAATATGTTCTTTTATGGAAGATTTTTAGCACCTAAAATATAGAACCAAATGTTGGGATTCATTATAACATGTGGTCTCTAAGCACCAGTCAAACAAAATAATAAAATTTAAAAATATAAAATATATAAAAATCAAGAACTGTCAGTTGTCAAATGGCAGAAGCAGCTCAACTACATTTCTAAATAATGAACTGTATTACAAGTCTCCATGTTTATGCAGTAAGTGACTCCCAGTAAATTGACTGTACTGGTAACATGTGAGCCCAGTAAACTGACTGTAATGGTAACACATGAGCACAGTAAATTGACTGTACTGGTAACACGTGAGCCCAGTAAATTGACTGTACTGGTAACATGTGACCCCAGTAAACTGACTGTACTGGTAACATGTGAGCCCAGTAAATTGACTGTGCTGTTAACATGCGAGTCCAGTAAAATGACTATACTGGTAACATGTGAGCCCAGTGACTGTACTGGTAACACATGAGCCCAGTAAATTGACTGTATTTGTAACATGTGAGCCCAGTAAATTGACTGTCCTAGTATCATGTGAGCCCAGTAAATTGACCATACTGGTAACATATGAGCCAAGTAATTTTACTGTATGTAACAGTAATGTGTGAGCCCAGTAAACTGACTGTACTTGTATCATGTGAGCCCAGTAAATTGACCATACTGGTAACACATGAGCCAAGTAAAGTGACTGTAATAATAATGTGTGAGCCGAGTAAACTGACTGTACTGGTAACATGTGAGCCCAGTAAATTGACTGTATTGGTAACACATGATCACAGTAAATTGACTGTACTGGTATCATGTGAGCCCAATAAATTGACTGTGCTGGTAACATGTGAGCCCAGTAAACTGACTGTACTGGTAACACATGAGCCCAGTAAATTGACTGTGCTGGTAACATATGAGCCCAGTAAATTGGCTCTACTGGAAACACAAGAGTCCAGTAAATTGACTGTACTGGTAACACATGAGCCCAGTAAACTGACTGCACTGGTAACACATGAGCCCAGTCAACTGACTGTACTGGTAACACACAAGCCCAGTAAACTGACTGTACAGGTATCATGTGAGCCCAGTAAATTGACTGTATTGGTAACACATGAGCACAGTAAATTGTACAGGTAACACGTGAACCAAGTAAAGTGACTGTAATAGTAACATGTAAGCCCAGTAAATTTAGTATTTGATTGTAGTATACTAAGGCCATAATCAGAAAATAGTGATGGAATCACACTTTACATGTAGTGTGTTACTGATGGGGACAACATATCTGTAATAATCATCAAGCAGCAATAAAATAAATAGTCGAGGAAAGTGTGATTTGTATTCTCATAGCAGTGTATATACATTATGTTGGTTAAACTGTCTGCAAATAAGGTGCTGCTGAAGTTACATGTTAAAGAAGTTGAGTGTTAAAAGCAGAGGCCAGATCCAAAACATACAAGTGGGGCGGGAGACAAAATTTACATTTAAAACTCTTTATCCCATGGTTGAAACTGATTCAGATAATCTATGAAAAACTTTATCCCATGGATGGGACTGATTCAGAGAATCTATGATAAACTTTATCCCATGGGTGGGACTGATTCAGAGAATCTATGATAAACTTTATCCCATGGTTGGGACTGATTCAAAGAATCTATGGTTAACTTTATCCCATGCGTGAGACTAATTCCAATAATCTATGAAATACTTTATCCCATGGATGGGACTGGTGCAGAGAATCTATGATAAACTTTATCCCATGGGTGGGACTGATACAGAGAATCTATGATAAACTTTATCCCATGGGTGGGACTGATACAGAGAATCTATGATAAACTTTATCCCATGGGTGGGACTGATTCAGAGAATCTATGATAAACTTTATCCCATGGTTGGGACTGATTCAAAGAATCTATGAAAAACTTTATCCCATGGATGGGACTGATACAGAGAATCTATGATAAACTTTATCCTATGGGTGGGACTGATACAGAGAATCTATGATAAACTTTATCCCATGGGTGGGACTGATACAGAGAATCTATGATAAACTTTATCCCATGGGTGGGACTGATTCAGAGAATCTATAATAAACTTTATCCCATGGTTGGGACTGATTCAAAGAATCTATGATAAACTTTATCCCATGGATGAGACTGATTCAGAGAATCTATGATAAACTTGTTGACAGTCCAAGTTTGCAGATTTAATGTTACCAACTTGTTGACAGACCAAGTTTGCAGATTTAATGTTACCAACTTGTTGACAGTCCAAGTTTGCAGATTTAATGTTACCAACTTGTTGACAGTTTTTTAAGATTACAATATTTACTCATCTGTGATCTGATTATTTCAAAAATTAAGGTTGGATGACTGTGACGTAATATTGAGGACAGTGTATCCTTATTGTAATAATAACCAGCACCCAAAATTTCCATACCAAATCTGGAAAACAGGTCGTAAATTAAATGCTGAATCCACATCAACTCTCTGATTAAATTATTTCTTTCGCATTATAATAGCTTCTTAGGGTGAATCCACTTCAAGTCTCTGATTACATTATTCTTTTTGCATTATAATAGCATCTAAGGGTGTAAAATGGTAACATTAGCACTTTCTTACATACTTCCAATAGAATGACCAATAACCAAAAATAATTCATAGAAAATATTACTTAACCTTGAATGGATTGAAGTTCTCTTAACAAACTGAGACATGCTGTTAGATGCACAAGCTAATGAAGTTCTCTTAACAAACTGAGACATGCCATTAGATGCACAAGCTAATGAAGTTCTCTTAACAAACTGAGACATGCTGTTAGACGCACAAGCTAATGAAGTTCTCTTAACAAACTGAGACATGCTGTTAGATGCACAAGCTAAACAATTATCTGATACTTAGTTTCTGCCAGTGTAAGCTCACTTTCGGGCAGAGCCAATGGATGCTCAGTTGGTAGAACCTTGAACTGGCAGTATGAAGGTCATGGATTCAATACCCACCAGGCCATCTGGACTTGGCTGCCTTGGTGTGCCATTGGAATGGCACTTAGCTTCTATTTCTTTGGCATGATGTAGCCAATATTGTGTTAGAAAATGCCATTAAACCAACAAAGCAAACCTCACCATCAGTAGGTGGCAGCAGGGAAGAAAAATCTCTCCACTATTTAGACATTGAAGCATAGCAATGCATCTGTGCATGTAGATTACAGGATTTTTTCTTGTGTGTTTTGCTTGATTCCTGGGTATCTGACTTTTGAATCAAATACACTGCTGGGTCTGATTCTGTGGCACATGGGTCCCAATATTTCATTGAAGTCCCATCAAGCATGTAATATGGTTGACATTATTCTGATCAGTGCTTGGTTACACCCATTAAACTATATTATCCTGTTAGATCCCACTTTTTATTTCTCATTTTGGCCTATATTTTCATCTACATCTCAACTATGTACCAATCCACCTTGTAGGCAAGGTACATGCAACTTCCTCCAGGGCATGGGCTGGACAAGTGATTTGTAATGCTACACCCTATGATGTAAACAAGAGGATAAAACCAGGTCACAGTGTGCAGGTTGCACATACCTGTTCTTGGCAGCATGTGTATGTGTTTCTTCGGGGGGGGGGTGCAGTGTAGAGTTTGGATGGGGGGCAGTGAGACTCAGAGTTTTATATCCCTTGGAAGAAGGGGTTCAGTGCAAGCGACACAAATAAGCATTGTCATACTCTTAGATCATGTTGTATACAGACACATGGAAATTTGAAGAAATAAAAAAATAAAAAAATGTATATTTTCATTGAAGCATTGATGCTTTTATCAAAACAAAAATGACTGGTTGACTTAGTGTTGGTAATAATGTGCACACAAGGTATCTGCCTTTACAAATCCACTACAAAATGGAACATAGTATTACTTCTAGCTGCCGACGGATGTTCTCAATAGGCAATTTGAGGGTCTGACATTAATGCAGCTGTCATTTGTTTAAATATCTCCACATTCATCTTAGACTGTTATTTGTATTTAAACACATCCGCATTCATCTTAGACTGTCATTTGTATTTAAACATCTCTGCATTCATCTTACACTGTCATTTGTATTTAAACATCTCTGCATTCATCTTACACTGTCATTTGTATTTAAACATCTCTGCATTCATCTTACACTGTCATTTGTATTTAAACATCTCCACATTCATCTTTGACTGTAGTTTGTATTTAAACATATCTGCATTCATCTTAGACTGTCATTTGTAATTAAACATATCTGCATTCATCTTAGACTGTCATTTATATTTAAACATCTCTGCATTCATCTTAGACTGTCATTTCTATGTAAACATCTCTGCATTCATCTTAGACTGTAATTTGTATGTAAACGTCTCTGCATTCCTCTTAGACTGTCATTTGCATGTAAACATCTCTGCATTCATCTTAGACTGTCATCTCTGCATTCATCTTAGACTGTCATTTGTATGTAAACATCTCCACATTCATCTTAGACTGTCATTTGTATGTAAACATCTCTGCATTCATCTTGGACTGTCACTTGTATGTAAATATCTCTGCATTCATCTTAGACTATCATTTGTATTTAAACATCTCTGCATTTATCTTAGACTGTTATTTCTATGTAAACATCTCTGCATTCATCTTAGACTGTTATTTCTATGTAAACATCTCCGCATTCATCTTGGACTGGATGTTCTTGATGTGTAAACTTCCCAAGAGAGCTTGTTGATAGTTTTAGCAATGAAAATGATCTTTCTGCATTTGCCCCAATACAACAGCTGGTTACTATGTTGATACCTGTTATCATCATCATCAATCCCTTAACCTAAGAGGTATCCTTGATACATGTCACATAGTCAAAATATGACTGATGTTAACATCATGTTTGATATGGTGCTTGCAGAATGTGCAAGTATAAAATCACACACAAACCCATTCCCAACTTGCTCCTGAGCTTTATAAAGTCAAACTCTGCCAACAAGGAGGTGTGAAAATTAGTTTTGCTGTGCTCTGTTGAGTTTGCTGACTGGTTCATCCTTTCCATGAATCACAGATGTGTTTGAACATCTTGCTTTCAAAACTAAATAGCTCTCCCATACTGCCAGTAACTTTGTTGTTATTGTTGCTATAGGGTTTAACGCCATTTTTCAGCACAAGATAGGCTATACCTATACAGTATAAATGGTGGAGGAAGAACCCTGGAAAACCCCAGAAAAAACCACCGACCCACGAGAAGCTACTGGCAAGCTCTCTCACATACCCACACTGGCCGAGCCCAAGACTCGAACCCACACAGTAAGAGGTGAGATGGCAGTGATCTGTAATGGTGAAAGCTTTAGACCACTCTGCCACTCAAGGCCCCACCAGCAACTTTATCATTACATCCAGTTGACAATAATCATGTTTTCCATTTTATGTATGGAGTGAAATCTGATATAAAAAAGAAACATTGCACCTGATAAAGAACTAGTAAATAATCTTTAACAAAGATGGCTCAAACATCAAGGCAATGAAGTGTAATATTAACTTCAAAACAATCACTTATTTACCTAACTTCAAATGTAACAAGTTTTTCCACTACCATACTATACCTATGCAAAGTAGCTGATTTACCTAACTATATCATGATGTGTTGTTCTACTACCCTACCATACTATACCTATGCAAAATAGATGATTTACGTAACTACAAATGTGATGAGTTGTTCTACTACAGTACTATATCTATGCAAATTAAATGATTTACTTAACTACAAATGTGACGAGTTGTTCTACTACCATACTATACCTATGCAAATTAGCTGATTTACATCACAAAAGTGTGAGGAGTTGTTCTACTACCCTACCATACCTATGCAAATTAGCTGATTTACCTAACTACAAATGTGATGAGATGTTTTACTACCATACTATACCTATGCAAATTAGTTGATTTACCTAACTACAGTGTGATGAATTGTTCTACTACCATACTATCTCAATGCAAATTAGTTGATTTACATAACTACAATGTGATGAATTGTTCAATTACCATACTATACCTATGCAAATTAGCTGATTTTACTGAACATAAATTGTAATTTGTTCCAAGTAATCGTACTATACCTATGCAAATTTGCCTAATGGGTACTCCAACAGCAATGCAGAAGGACAGACAAATACAAAATTACACTAGCTATTAATTGCAAAGCTATGCCAATCATAACTATGATACTTTGCTGTGAGCATTGAGCGTGAAGCTATGCCAATCCTACCAGATATTTAGCTGTGAGCATTAAGTTTAAAGCTATGCCAATTGTAACTCAGTGTGATACATTGCTATCAGTGTTAAGAGTGAAACTATGCCAATTGTAACTCAGTGTGATACTTTGTTATCAGCATTAAGCGTGAAGCTATGCCAGTCATAACAGGCAAGAAAGATATCTCTTTCTTGTTCCTGTGATTTACTGGAAAATGTGTTTCTTAAAATGCACGAGTGTCAGGCAGTTTGAGAGTAAAAAATTATGTGTTTTGTCTGCCAAGTCATAACCTGGCAGTTAGCCTATCCAATGGGTTTTTTTGGGTGGGTTGGGGCGGGTTACAAATATCTGGGTCCACTGGTCATTACTGCAAGTTCTTGAACTCTCGGACTTCAGCAATTTTCATCTCCTGTTGGTACATGCCTTGGAGATGACTGTTCAAGAGTAGCACTGCACCAATAGACTAGCCACCATGGTTAGCTCAGTGACATACCGAGATAGGATCTCTACACATCTGGGGGAAAATGATTAACCAGCATAGTCTATCCATCACCGATGACAATCAGTATTTATGACAGATACACTTCTACCTAAACCACACAGGTACAGGTGGCACAACCATAGATAGCCTACTAAAACTATCAAAATATGTTCTTTTATGGACGATTTTTAGCACCTAAAATATAGAACCAAATGTTGAGATTCATTATAACATGTGGTCTCTAAGCACCAGTCAAACAAAATAATAAAATTTTAAAAAATAAAATATATAAAAATCAAGAACTGTCAGTTGTCAAATGGCAGAAGCAGCTCAACTACATTTCTAAATAACAAACTGTATTACAAGTCTCCATGTTTATGCAGTAAGTGACTCCCAGTAAATTGACTGTACTGGTAACATGTGAGACCAGTAAACTGACTGTACTGGTAACACATGAGCACAGTAAATTGACTGTACTGGTAACATGTGAGCCCAGTAAATTGACTGTACTGGTAACATGTGAGCCCAGTAAACTGACTGTACTGGTAACATGTGAGCCTAGTGACTGTAATGGTAACACAAGAGCCCAGTAAATTGACTGTATTTGTAACATGTGAGCCCAGTAAATTGACTGTACTGGTATCATGTGAGCCCAGTAAATTGACCGTACTGGTAACACATGAGCCAAGTAATTTTACTGTATGTAATAGTAATGTGTGAGCCCAGTAAATTGACTGTACTGGTAACATGTGAGCCCAGTAAACTGACTGTACTGGTAACATATGAACCCAGTAAATTGGCTGTAATAGTAACACGAGCCCAGTAAATTGACTGTACTGGTAACATGTGAGCCCGGTATATTGACTGTACTGGTAACACATGAGCCCAGTAAACTGACTGTACTGGTATCATGTGAGCCCAATAAATTGACTGTGCTGGTAACATGTGAGCCCAGTAAATTGACTGTACTGGTAACACATGAGCCCAGTAAATTGACTGTGCTGGTAACATGTGAGCCCAGTAAATTGGCTCTACTGGAAACAAAGGAGTCCAGTAAATTGACTGTACTGGTAACACATGAGCCCAGTAAACTGACTGTACTGGTAACACATGAGCCCAGTCAATTGACTGTACTGGTAACACAAGCCCAGTAAATTGACTGTACAGGTATCATCTGAGCCCAGTAAATTGACTGTATTGGTAAAACATGAGCCCAGCAAATTGTACAGGTAACACATGAGCCAAGTAAAGTGACTGTAATAGTAACGTGTAAGCCCAGTAAATTCAGTATTTGATTGTAGTATACTAAGGCCATAATCAGAAAATAGTGATGGAATCACACTTTACATGTAGTGTGTTACTGATGCGGACAACATATCTGTAATAATCATCAAGCAGCAATAAAATAAATAGTCGAGGAAAGTGTGATTTGTATTCTCATAGCAGTGTATATACATTATGTTGGTTAAATTGTCTGCAAATAAGGTGCTGCTGAAGTTACATGTTAAAGAAGTTGAGTGTTAAAAGCAGAGGCCAGATCCAAAACATACCATACGAGTGGGGCGGGAGACAAAATTTACATTTAAAACTCTTCATCCCATGGTTGAAACTGATTCAGATAATCTATGAAAAACTTTATCCCATGGAGGTAACCGGACAATTCGGTGCCGGACAATTCGGCGCAGACAATTCGGCGCAGGGCAATTCGGAGCGGACAATTCGGGACCAAAAAACGGGTAATTCGGAGCGGACAATTCGGAGCAAAAGCGCGCCGACATGCACTCTGTGAAAGATGTAAATAACAAAAAACATCACTTTTAAAATAGTTTTCTGAGTACTTAGCCTATAGTTCTTCTATGTAAGACCAAATATTACAAATAATAAGAAATAATAATTGTAATTTTAACATGTTCAAATGGTTCAACTAACATTTACTGAGTTAATTACTCTAAATGCTAATGTTGTATGCGATCCCTTTGTCTTTGGAAAATAATCGGCAGTCAGTTAAAGTTAATTATAATTATTTCATCTGAAAACATGAAAGTAAATTTTTTTTTATCGCGGGCTACAGTTAGTTAGAATTGGAATGCGAATAATGGTCTTGGCTTTGGATTATTGAATACCACACACATTGTTTACTTTAACTTAATTTATACCTGCGCGGTTTTGTCGCGCGTCCTTTTGTCGATGTTGTTTTGCATTGCGCTCATATGTCGGCACGCGTTTGTCCGTGCGCTTTTGTTACGGAGCCACTAGTTAACAATACGGAATTACGGTGGGATATAAAATGTGGAAAATAGTTATCATATGTGTGGTAGCTTGAGACAAAATTTGAACAAACAAATGCATACCCCTTTTAGGCATTATTAGTTATCACTGAAAAGGGCGAGGTTTATTTGTCAATCAATTACTAGTGCTTCACTCACTGTGTAACAGGCGGTGTCTTTGAAGTATGTCGCAGAGGTTCAAGTGTAACCGTTGAGAAATAAATTACTCAATTATGCAAAACTTGTTTGCGACATTGGCGAAGCCCAGGACGATCCCTGGCAATGTATTCATTTTTTATATTTTAAACGCAGTATAAACACGCTTTCAATTTTAAACGCAGTTTAAACTTTACTTTATACGGTATTATAGTTCTATTAAACATGATTAATAAAAAAATGCGTTTAAATTTCAAATAGATATGTTTTAAATATCCTGCTCCCATTTGTCCGCTCCGAATTGTCCGCGCCGAATTGTCCTGCTCCGAATTGCCCTAGCACCCCCATGGATGGGACTGATACAGAGAATCTATGATAAACTTTATCCCATGGTTGGGACTGATTCAAAGAATCTATGAAAAACTTTATCCCATGGATGGGACTGATACAGAGAATCTATGATAAACTTTATCCCATGGTTGGGACTGATTCAAAGAATCTATGATAAACTTTATCCCATGGGTGGGACTAATTCCAATAATCTATGATAAACTTTATCCCATGGTTGGGACTGATTCAGAGAATCTATGAAAAACTTTATCCCATGGTTGGGATTGATTCAGATAATCTATGGAAAACTTTATCCCATGGTTTGAACTGATTCAGATAATCTATGGAAAACTTTATCCCAATGGTTGGGACAGATTCAGAGAATCTATGAAAAACTTTATCCCATGGTTGGGATTGATTCAGACAATCTATGATAAACTTTATCCCATGGTCAGGACCAATTTAGACAATCTATGAAAAAGAGATTTTAACTTTCAAATAAGCTATCTCCACTGAAAATAAAGCAAATACGCCTCAAAAACAGCAACTTGTATGCTGTGAAAATAACTGAATCAAATACATTAAACATGGTATGTGTCTGAATAAATTTCACAATGACTGGTGGATGTTAAATGGTATTAATATGTTAAAAAAAATAATTGAATGTATGAAATGATTATCTTCAGAACATATAATAGGAAAAATAGAAATTTCACTCTCACTGCAGATATAAACAAACTGCTCTTTCCCATTTCTATGGTTCATGTAGACTTATAATTTACTGGCAATTAATGACTTACTTTTGTTTATAAACACTTCCCAAGACTTGTGTCATTTTTTATGGACTTATTTATAATACCAAAGATTATCTGTGTCCTAATTACTTACAGTGACACAGATGCTGATCTTACTTTCGTTAGGAGCTATGATTACCTTGTACCCACGGGCAGTACCTGTCTTTCTTGTACCCACGGGCAGTACCTGTTTCTCTTGTTCCCATGGCCAGTACCTGTTTTTTCAGACAGTGGTCACTGGTGCCATGATAACTGCTGGTCGGTATTCTGCAAACTCACTAAATATACTTATTTTTCTTCATTATTAAACATATTTCTCTGAGGTGTAGCAAATCCAGTGTAGATAAAAATGACAAGATTCAACTTACCATTTCACTTATATTATCACTTTCAGCCATGTCTTTCAAAATTTCTCTCATTATTTAAAATAAAGTAAATGGAAAAATCAATGAAAAACACCATAAAAATGATGTCTACATCAAGTATTTGATGCTATGTAAATGTGGATTTTCTTCCTTACTCACAGGTAATGTAAGGAATTCTTAAAGTATCTTAATGATTACCCCGATTTTATTTCCTGTTTCTTTATCTCTATTATTATAAATTGGCATACTAATCAAATGCAGACAATATTCCCATGTATAATAATAAAAAGAAGGTCTCCTGGCAGAGGCATGTAGGGATCATGTTTGATACAAGGCACATTATGCTGTAATGAGAGAATAGGCCAGTGTGTCCTCATTATTGGATTTATCAGGTAAATATACTTTTGGACTGTTTTTATTTCTTGAAGTAAAAGAGTACTTCCTTTCTGGACTGTACTTCTCAGCTTCATACAAGAAGGGTTTACTCTCATAGGCCTGTTCAATAACTTTTGTTACCACCCCTGAGAACTGGCTCCCTTCAAGAGTTCTTCGATGAACTAAACAAAAAATCCATGTGCAAGAATTTCCAATTGTTACTTCCAGTGACCAATATCCTGCTATGCATGAATTGACTCGAATGCCAAAAACACCAGAGAAGAGACATCATTGTAGTGCATTTTCCAATTATCATCGAAAATCTGTTGCCAAAAATTATGATTCTCCACAAGTTTCCTACAGATGAAAAGTTGATACAAGCATGGATAAGGCATATGAAAAGTATGATGCCCTACTATTACCATCTCACATAAGTTCTCTGATTTATAGCATTATTATTATTATTATTATTGTTATTATTATTATTATTATTATTCCTCCATGCAAATATTTATGTATATTAGTTCTTTCCTAGGTGTATGTGTAAATAATCAAGTTTATTTCTGTGAAAATCCTAGTACTTAGAAAAAGAGGGTTCTGGAATTGACACATTAGACAAGAAGGGAACTATTGGTTCTGTCCAATTTGCAATAACATTGTGCTTTTAAATATATCAAATGCATGTTTGAATTAGAGTGTGAATGTTGAGACTATTTTATTCCTGAATGAGTAAATGATCTTGTATACTTTTAGATACTTTAGTGATAAAAATCCAGACATCGTAGTCAGGTTTCTTGTTTTCCATGAAATCCAGTCCTTAGATTTAGTTAGTAATATTGTCCATGCAGAAGAGATTTATTTTACTTATTAAAAAAAAATTCAAGAAATCATAAATAAAAAAGAGGTCTAAAAATCTGAAAAAATTATGATCAGCTCTATTTGATTCCACAAAATGAATTCATTTGTAATACTGGTATGGTCATGAATTTATGAATATTTAGATTGATGATCATTTGTTGCAACATCTGAAGCTCTTTAAGTAAGTGTAAAGTGTTTAAATTACAGTTAAGTAGTTCAGTGTAATTTGGAATTAATTAGCTCATAAGGAAATATTTCAAAGAAATTTCCCAGTTAATATATCATTTCTGAAATTTCAAGTATAAAATATTAAATCTTACAAAGGAGTGTGAATTGAGAGTGGATATCTGGCTATAATTTGATTAAGGTTTTGTGTGAATGGAGAGTGGATATTTGGCTATAATTTGATTAAGGTTTTGTGTGAATGGAGAGTGGATATTTGGCTATAATTCGATTAAGGTTTTGTGCATATGGGTTTCTATGTTACAGTAGACAAATGTCTGCACTAACACAATCAGACCAAATATTATCTCACCATTAGTCTAGAAAGGTCTTCAGGAAATGCTTTCTTTAAGGTCCACTAAAATCATTGATAATCTAGGTCAACCACAGTGCAAGAGTTTATCAGTCAGTCCATCACAATCAGCATGAAGAACTAGCAACCTTTGGATTGGATTAAAATGGGCAAAATAATAAACATCTTTGTTGTCTTGAATTCCCCAGGCAGAGTGTTGTTAAATCAGATTAGGAGCTCCAACACTATCATTATGAAATCAGTAGAAACTGAGCAACACCAACATTCAGCTGCACTGGCAACACAGTGCATACATCAGGTTTAAATTTTGTTATATAAACTGCATGTATCAGGAGGATGTTTTCCAATACGTCAAATGCTTCTGATGTGATATTCATGTACATTTTTGCATGAATAGGGACACTGTTTTTGTTCAAAATATGGCTATCACAAGCTCACAAGTTCACAAGCTCTGCTAATCAGATGCAAGATGACCTCATTCATATGTGTAGATAATGCTCGTAACTGAACTTATCTCATGATGTAACTTTACATACCAAATCTGAAAAAAATCTGACAAGAATATGGCCTTTTGGGTGTTTACAACACAGCCAATCAGATGCAGTATCACATCATTAATTGGTGTGGATGTCATACATAAATCAGATGCATCTGGTGTAATGACAATATAAGCTTATATAACATATCTGATACAAAATGAAAGCCTGTAAGTGATCATGATCAAGTTTTGACAGACAATCAGAAGATCACATCACATAAGCTCACCTTGCCATTGGCCAGGTTTGATAAAAATGAGATAAAAATGACTGATCAAATGAAGGTAAGAAAGGAAGATTGAAAAGGTAGTAACAGGACATAGCACAAAAAATAGATGAATAGTCATAATGATTATTTATTTCAAAAGAATATAATCATCTGTTATTTCCAGGGGCTTCAACTTCAGTAACAAGGCAAAACCAAACAAGCATTTAATTTTCCAAAATATAAATTTATTTCCCTAAAATATAACATCAAAGTGAAAGAATTAAAAATAACTTGCAGTGTATGAATTCCCAGAAAATCCTAAATTATAATATCAATTTTCACATTAATCTAGAAACTGTCTGAAGGTCAAAGGTCAAAGGTCAAGGGTCTACTGGTTTTTGTAAGGTATTCTGAATCAAGGGTCTACTGGGTTTTTGTAAGGTATTCTGAATCAAGGGTCTACTGGGTTTATGTGCCATTATGCTAGTGCCACTGAAGAATCACAGTTTTAAATCCAAAGTTTTAACTTCAAGATAATCCTGTGAGAGTAGAATATCACTGAAGTCCTTAAAAGTTTCACATAATCCAATAGAATTATTTAATTATTCAAGTTGTTGAATAAATTCACATAATCTGATAGACACTGACTGTTTAAATCAAATGTTTTCCACTATGTTATTCCAACAAACAATTACAAATAAATCAGGATTTCCTCTCCCTTACAAAGCTGGCATAAACTGTGCAATAACATATGTGATGCTTCTATTTGCTTATATAGTCTCTATATGTGCACCAAATAAAAAAAAAATCTGAATCACTAAGAGATTCTCATACAAATATAAATGCTGACAATGTTAAAGATCTAATTTCAGTCATGTGAAATGTCTGGGACTTCTATGACCCTTCTATATATAACACTGGTTGTACAAGTAATCATAAACTGTGACAGTTGACTCCCCAACTAGTAGGCATTTATTATTATTGAGAAGTGCCTGCATGAGTATGATCAAAACCAATGGAAAATAAATTTCCAGTACAATGTATGGGCTTCATCTACTGAATAGCCTTTTATGTAAACAGAGATATCCTGTCAGCCTTGAATCAATGATGGAAGCTTCACTCTACCATCTGAAACATTCACTTGCCCATGGCAAGTTGGGCAAATTTTTTTCAACCACTTTACTTATTATCCAGATATTATTATATCTTTATGTCTATAAATCATAGCAGTATGTGTTTAACTGACCTTGCATGGGTCAACCTAACAAAAATTTTGTCACTGGCCAGCCCAGTCAGATAACAGAAATCAACTGGCCCTGCAGAAGGTCAATTGACCCTCTCAAATAAATAAAGGTAGCAACTTTGTAAGATTTAACTGGCTCAGCACAGGCCCACAGCTGTCAGTAATGGGCTCTCCACAAAACCCACAGGCCAATGGGTCATCAGCCAAATTGGGCCTTGTCTTATATTGCAATAATCTGATTACTGGCACATAATATTTTCACATTTCAGATGCTAAAGTGACTGAATTATAAACCAAGACTGCTAGCAAAGAATAATTTAAACTTTGAGCAACTTAAAAGGCATGCAATTCAAATCCTTGTTTGTGTACCACACTGGTGGCATAAGTGGTTAGAGCACCTGCCTTGGATGTGGGAGGTCACAGGTCGAACCCCCGCCAAGTCATACCAAGCACTCAGCATTATTATTGTTGTTGTAGGGTTTAATGCCATTTTTCAGCACAAGATAGGATGTACATGGCGGCCTGTATAAATCGTGGAGGAAGAATCCAGGAAAACCTGGAAAGAACCACCAACCCATGAGAAGCTACTGGCAAGCTTTCCCACATACGCACATTGGCTGAACCCGAGACTCGAACCCACGCAGACAGAGGTGAGATGGCAGTGATCCGTAAAGGTGAGCGTTTTAGACCACTCAGCCATTTGGGACCCCCACTCAGCATTAACAGGTTAGTATGGTTAGGACTGGTCAGACTGGTTGGGGCATGATGCTACATGTCTGTGATATGATGCCCCAGTGCTAGACATAAATATAAACTGCCTCACTACAGATATCATGGCGATATGACTAAAATTGTTAAAGCTACATTAAAAATTTAAAAAACACACTAAAATCCTTGTGATTTCCATGAATATTTCTGACAGTGGGAAAATCAAATACTTCAAAAAGCCATTCACTTGGTTTATAACACTGATGAATGTGAAGTAAACTGAATTAATTCCATTTACTGATCCATATTTCTGTCACTGTCAAACCATGGGTGTTGTTGGGCAACTGGGGATATGCCTATTTATGTCACTGTCAAACCATGCATAACATGGATGTGGTTGGGCTAGTGTGTATATCCCTATTTATGTCCCTGTCAAACTATGCATAACAAGGTTGTGCTTGGACAACTGAGGTTATCCCTATGTCTGTCATTGTCAAACCATATATTACAAGGGTGTGGTTGGGTAACTGGGATGGCCTACATATATAGCCAGTCCAATTTTTGTTTCTTCTCATAAAAATAACTAAATGCTTAGACTGGTAGACACTTCGCTTGCTTTAAAAAATCCACCTGGCCTGGTAAGAGCTATGATAGTGGCATATATAGAGTAACACATGCAAACTGAGGTCATAAGAGGGCCTTTAGTGAGGTCCAACACGTCATAAGAGGTCCAAGAATCAAACTGACATCAAACATAAGTCATAAAAGGTCCTTTAGTGAGGTCCAACATGAGTCATAAGAGGTCCTTTAGTGAGGTCCAACACGAGTCATAAGAGGTCCTTTAGTGAGGTCCAACATCATGGAGATTTAAAGTCTATAAGATCTATAAATGGATGTTGGATAATTAGAGTATAAATTTAGAAATTATGAAGGTTTTATGTGCTTATCAGACCTCTAAATAAGCAGTTTATTTGCATAATTTTATGCAGACAATGTAACTGAAAACTGAATTTGTAAATGCATTCATTTTCGGCAGAACTATTTAATTTAAAAGCATGTTAAATGTATCAAAATATTGTTCCTGCCATAAACCCTACCCATACTACATCATGCCATAAACCCTACTCATACTACATCATGCCATAAACCCTACTCATACTACATTATGCCATAAACCCTACTCATACTACATCATGCCATAAACCCTACTCATACTACATTATGCCATAAACCCTACCCATACTACATCATGCCATAAACCCTACCCATACTACATCATGCCATAAACCCTACCCATACTACATCATGCCATAAACCCTACTCATACTACATTATGCCATAAACCCTACTCATACTACATCATGCCATAAACCCTACTCATACTACATTATGCCATAAACCCTACTCATACTACATCATGCCATAAACCCTACCCATACTACATCATGCCATAAACCCTACCCATACTACATCATGCCATAAACCCTACTCATACTACATTATGCCATAAACCCTACTCATACTACATCATGCCATAAACCCTACCCATACTACATCATGCCATAAACCCTACTCATACTACATTATGCCATAAACCCTACTCATACTACATCATGCCATATTCGATCAATAAAAACTATGCCATTATTTTTAGTTCCATTTGTTAAATGCATGTTTGAAACAATATTACTCTATCCATGTTTGAACACTCAATCAAAGAAAGCCACATAACTGAATGCACAGTGAATGAGTCTTGCTAACTAAGTTGTATGATGCAATCAAGAAGGCATGATTAAAATCTGGATAAGTAAGACTTCATCCTTGATGTCAAGTTTTGGGCATTTCAGTCTTCAGAAAGTACCCTAAGGAATACCAAAAAATGCAAGACATTCCAAACCAGGTTTAAGCTTGCTAATTTATAAAATTCTTATGTGTCGTATGTGCAAGTCAAAAATAATGACAACAATAAAATTTCATCCAGATGAATTATATATGTATTACACATCCAAGATTTTGTCTAGATCAATTTTAATTCTGGCCTGATCTCACAGTACTTCAAGAATTAATACTTAGATTTAGTCTGGTATTTCACAGTGAAAATTTGTTTGGGATTCAATTTCTCTAGTGAACAAATATGTTAAGTAAAATATAAAAAAACTGAGTTACAAAATACCCTTATAATTAATGCAATTATTGTCACTCATCAAACATCTGGACACAAAGAAATAATCACATTTCTCTTTCTAGATAATTTATGTTCTATTATCAATTTTTTGAACATTTTCACAATTTTGTATTCATGTGTCTGGCACATACAACAGCCAGGTAGGTAAACCAGGTTGCATTAAAATGTTGTAGTGCCTATTCTGGTGTAAATGTACTTAGGGGAATTAGTCACAAGCGAATTTTTTTTTTTTTTTTTTCGACATTTTTAATGTATCCCTAATGCCTCCAGTTTTACATGCTGACTCCCTGCCCTGTTTGACCATAGCTAATAAACAATAGCGGACTTCATAGAAAACATTCCCTGAAGACCTTTTCTAGAATAAAGGTATTGTCTGACTGTGTTAATTGCACACCCTATATCAAAACTTTGTCTTCATAGCAAAGTGCACAATATCTAAATTTTATAATCCAAATAAAGCCATATATCCACACTCCACATAGACTCTCTTGCAATCTTTAATGCATATTTGAATTTCCAAAAATATAATATTAAAGTGGGAAATTACTTGTAAAATTTATCTTTATGAGCTAATTGATTCCAAATTTAAACTGTAAATACCAAACTGTATTTAAAGCACGTTATATCTACTAAGAAAGCTTCAAATTTCACAACAATTGGTGATTAAGCTAAATGTCTGACTATTAATGGAAACTTGTTACCCTTGATTTATATTAAATCTATAAACACACACAATTATGACTTTGTTTCATATGACCTCAGCTTGAACTGTAGCCTAACACCATTGCCCCTGAGTGGATGCAGATATTTAATCCAAATCACAGCCCTCAACTTTAACAGTAAATAAAGATGTACTCCCTTATCACAGACATCCAATTAATAACTTTATAAAGAAAATTTAGAAAATTTATACACAAATGTTTCTTCTCTTCAAAACCATAATTACCATACAACTTTAAATAACTAAATTTAGCCCTATATTAAAAGCCTTGCCTGTCAATAAAGAACACTTGAATAATAATATTTGTTTAAAAATAAAGAATTTCTGGTGTTTATTATGTTGCTTGCAAAACTTCTGTGTACATGTAAGCAATGGTTGCTGACAAGTTGTGGTGGAAACTTTGTCTACAAATGTGACCCATTCTAACATGTATATTGTTTCATAAAAAAAGATTGTCTCTAACAAATGAATGCATCATTTTAATAGTATCTATTAATTTTTCTTACCTCTGAAAATCTGAAAGATAATACACATTTCCCTTCAAAAATGGCAATCATTTTCATAAATATGTAATGAAGCCAAATCACTTACAATGGTTCAGAAATTTAGATATGGAATACCATTATTTGAATAAATAAATATATATATATATATATATATATATATATATATATTATGCATTTCTAAAGGTGGTAAATATAAAAACTTTTAATATTAATAGTAATAATAAAAGTAATAATAATAAACTCCATATTTAGAGATTTAAGATAAGTAAACAAATATGATTTTATTTCCTGTATTATACATTTTCAAACAATATCAATACTTAAATAATGAGTAATTTTTACAAAAGAAGGGGGGATCAATCATTATTTACAAAAAGTCCATTCTTCTGAATCTTTTGTTCTTATCATCATGGATATTATACCTGTCCCAGTTATTATTACTGTAAGTGTTGTTGCGAATAATGTGAAATAGTATCATTAAGATGATGATTATTATTATTATTATTATAAGAAAATAGTTATTTTCATACTAAATACAAACTTTAAATGTATATAGTTTTTGCTTTCTTTGAGACAATCCCATCCCATCCTGTCAGCATTCTATAAAGAATTAAGTTTGCTTTTAAAAAAAGAAATCAAATAATAAAATCACATAAGGTAAAACACGGTTTTCTGCAACAGAGGCCTAGTTCTATATCGAGATCTTAATGACAGTTAATTCCCTTGTTTACAGTTCTGGAGACTGGTATATGAACCTCAAAATATGCACACAATATATATGAAGTATTAGTAGACAGAACTACCTCGAGAACCTCCATTTTTGGTATTTGAACCTCCACAATTTAGCTCATTAATTCAGGAACAAAACTTTGGCTTTACATTTTTATTTTTGTAACCTGTAACTGTTTCTCATTTTGGAAAACCTACTCAAAATGAAAAACTTCTTTTTTCAAAAACAATGCAAAAAATAAAAGGAATATTTATCCCTTATATATATATATATATACATATATATATATATCTTTTGTTGTCATAGGGTTTAATGCCATTTTTCAGCACAAGATAGGCTATACATGTTGGCCATTATAAAAGGTGGCAGAAGAACCAGGGAAAACCCCGGAAAGAACCACCAACCCATGAGAAGCTACTGGCAAGCTTTCTCACGTACCCACACTGGCTGCATCCAAGACTCGAACCCACGCAGACAGAGGTGAGATGGCAGTGATCCATAACAGTGAGTGGATAATACCACTTGGCCTTTCAGGGCCCCTTCTAATATGTATATAATTCAATTACAAACAGACAACCAGGAAACAATTTGACATATTGCCATCCTTACAAGAAAATTTACAGCACACAAACAATATAGCAAAATACACATATTGCAAACACAGGACTTAGGAGATCTTTGGCAAAGATCACAAACAAACCAGGGGAAGGGAATTCACCTCAGACAAAAGTCCCTGGTCAGAAGAACCCCCCTTTTGATAGAGAAACCAGCCTGGGCTCCTCAACACTAGGAACACACCCCGATTAAAAAATATATTAAATAACTTTCTGTTCAAAATTCTTTTTATTTAAAATACACAATACTACAGACCTTAGGGGGTACAAAAAAACACATGAAAACCTCTTCTTTTGGGAGGGCAAATGGGGGGGGGGTATCAGTCTTGTGCCCTCCAGAAAAAGTTAATTTGGGAAATTTTTTTGCAATCAGTACCAATACATGTGCAGCAACTGTTCCTAGAAGCCTGGAAATAATTTAAAATTATGGCGTTATGTTGGTGAGTAAAATCAAGACTGTATTACATTTTGTTGATTTACAGGGCTAGTTTGGAGGCTGTAGGGCCTATATCTACTCTGTTGCTATGCAGTTTTCACGCAGGATTCAATAAGTTCGATGAGATTTTGTAATCTTGATTCACGCAATCCCTGAGATGATAACTCTGCCGATCATTATTATTTACGGCTGTGCCTGCCAAACCACAGTTCTTGATGCATTGTTGTCAGTTATTGACAATAGACTGACAAAATTAGCTAATTGCATGCAAGCTTGTTAATCTAATTTCCATTTTTCCTCTCACGTATCAAATTTGGCAATTCTTCAGAGGTCATTGCATCTACTTTTTTCATTTCTAAACAAGACTGATGTCATTCTATTTCCAAGGTATCAAGTAAGTAACTTTTCATTTCTATTTTTGTATACAGATATAGCCTAATGTACCAATCATTTGACATGTAACCCCTTGCAAAGTGGATGGTAAAACTAGAATTTAGGATTTCTTTAAAGATTGATCATGAATAACACTTAGTGATGTTTCTAATACTTGTGAAGTGATTTTCGAATGTTGAACTAAAAAAATGAAATGCTTTTGCCGAACAATAGTCAGATTTTTTGTTTGCAATAATACAGTGTAGTAGTCATGCTGTTGTAATCTATTTCAGTGGATGGTACCTGAATCATAAAAAAAAAGCAGGGGAGGATGCAGGATTTTATTCCGAGAAAGATTTATTTAGAAGAGGTGGTTAACTGTGACTAGGTCTCAGCCAAATGAAAATTATTTTCTAGGGAAATCTCTTGTTTTCATGAAAAACTTTCATGGTCTTCCTGCCAAATATTGCCATTTTGCTGGGGCCAATATGCAATAATCAAGGGTTTTCCATCATAGCCTGAACAGAGCCTGGAAAGTTAGTCTGAATACTCCATGGTTTTCCATGTTAGAATTTTCCAGTTTTTTCCATGCTAAAGTTTTCCAGGGTTTCCAGCCTACCATGGACAAAGCCTGGAATATTAGTCCAAATACTCCATGGTTTTCCATGCAAGAATTGTCCAGGATTTTCCATGCCAATATTCCATGCTTTTCCACGTCTTTTTTCCATGGTTTTTTAGCCTACCCTGGAAGAAGCCTGGAAAATTAGTCCAAATACTCCATGGTTTTCTATGCTAAAGTTTTCCATGCTTTTCCATGGAATACCATGGAAAATCTACAGCAGGGTTGTAAAACAGCATTACATTCAGCTGCCATGCTCCACAGCACAAGATCATAGAATTCTCAGAACAATGTGGTCAACATCTTGTCATCTCATTTTAACTGAATTGCAGATTTCCACCTTAATAAACTAAGTTTGGATATAATTGATTTAGTCTTCAGGCATGATCAGGAGCAATAAAAATAACTATTCCATCACTAAATTGTTGAACCAGACTAGGTGTTTTCGTTCATTTGCACATTTTGGAGAATACTCACCAAATAAAGAGTTGTAGTGTTGTGATGTTTCTGACATTTCAGAAAGAAAATATAAGGTCATCAATATCTGTCAAGTTTTCAATGGTGAGATTATCTGAGACAATTTGAATATTTTACTTTTTACAGCAATACATTTGTAAGGGTGCAAATTTCTGTCAATCTATGAAGAACACATTAAGTTCGACTGGTGAATGATTAATTAAATTTATGGAGACTGGCGCATGTTTAATCACTGTAATGCACTGATTAGCAAATGTCACTGTCAAGGAAGCAGTGGTTCTTAATTAAGCCTTTGTTTATTTAACTGAAAAGGATAGGGGTTAACTTCCGATCTGTACGGAGAACTGTCAATTTTGGAAGTTACCAGGAATCTGTGTTGTGTAATCTAAGATTGTCAGATGGGCTGCATTGTTTTGAGCCTCGTTCAGGCTGGGAATATATTTAATTCGGATTGGTTACGCTGAATAAGGGGGGGGGGACGTGATTCCACATGAAAGCTCTCGGTTTAAATGTGTCTATCGCAACACTTTTAGTCAGTCAACACTATTTTCTGCAAGAGAAAACAAAGGTAGAGGACTCTGGGTCGAATTTAGAAGAAATTCACTCATAATTAGGATCCAAGGGATCGGATGTCTGGAAAAATCTACGAACTCAATTCTAGCGGTAAAAGCTTGAAGACACAAGGTATTTTGCATCAGTCTCACGTAATTTCTTGATATCCATATGATGATTTGTTGATTTATTTGCTTATATTTGCATGAATTTATTTGGTTAGATTCGTAGATCCATTCTCTTGATATGATTACAATTGTGTGACGATTTGTTTGATTTATTTGCATATATTAGCATGAATTATCTGGTTAGATTCGTAGATCAATTTTCTTGATATGAATACAACTGTGTGAGTTCATCTATATGAATCCATACAATGATATTCTTTATATAAGTTTGATGAATCGTTTGAACATATAGTCTCATTTGTCATAGGTAAATATGTATTTAGAATTTCATGCCTTACTTTAGTGATATAAGTTATGAGAATCTGTGTAAATTCTCCGATTTAGGTAATGTCACATATGATAAAGACTTGAGCATATTGACTGAAATTAACATTGTTAAACCATGTGAAATTAATGATGTTAAACCATGTAGTGAGGTTTCATATATGCTAGAGACTTGAATGTGTGTATTCGCTCTAAATGCCGTAGTTGAGTCATGTAAGGAATTTCATTCATTCATTTGTGTAATTAAGTCGGGACCAGAACTGATGTCTCGGGGTGTTGTTACTGTAAGCAGTGTTGAAATAGTCATTAGGGAGTACATTAATCTTAGGAAACTTGGTTCATTTATGGTCTGCCGTGTTTAGTTAGACCAGATGGCTGTTGGTATCGGTTTGAATTCCGATAGAACTTATCTGACATTAACAAGAGGAGAAAGTAATGATCTCTTCCCAGTAGGGTACCTAACAGAATACTCAGGTTGCCACTCTGTTTACTTTTGGAAGGTGAGATAGCTCCACATGACGTATCCACAGGAAGTATCCACGTGAAGTATCACGTACTTACAAAACCAAAGTGACCACAAAAAGTTGGAGGCCAAAAGAGGCGGGACACCTGAGAATTTGGGAAAAGGGAAAAGTGGAAAGGACCCAGACTTACGGGCACAAGGAAGTCAAAAGAACAGTCGCAGCGAATTTGGACTGAACTAGAACCATCAGGTTATGAATCTGTACAAGGCAGTGATTTCGATCTTTTCACTCGATTCGATGATGAATTAATTTTATCACTTAACAGACCGGATTTTTGTATAAGCATATTTGTATTTGAAATTCGTTGAATAACTTAAATCAAAAAGTGTATCTTTCTAATGTAATGCATTATCACAATTGTTTATGAATTTTATTGTTTATGAATTGTTGATTAAATATGATGGTTTGTACATGTACGGGGGCTCGTGTCATTCTGTTTTATATATCTGCTCAGATCTTTATCTATTCCATATACAAGTTTCACACTTTATATTGATATTTACTCGTTCCGGGCAAATCACACCGTCGGCGATCACCCTCTAGATGACGATAACCAAAACCATACAACCCACTCCAACAAAGCTGGGGGGAGTTTGCAACATTATTTTGTCACTTCAAGTCTTTACACTGAAAATGAAAGATCATGAAAATGTTCTTTATAGTCAAGCAAGGCTATCATTAATTTATAATGCCCCCTTCTGATCAGTACTGCACTTCCCAGGCACATCAATATACAATCCTACGTTAGAGATATTCATTTTCAACTTATAATTCCCATCTCCGATCAGCATTACACTTGCCAAACACATCCATACACAATTCTGACACTAGAGATATTCATTTTCAACACAAATTATTCAGGAAAATAATAAATGTGATTAGCACATAAATTATCTGAACAAATTAATAGTTAACTTAGCATCTGTGTACCTATCACTATATTTGAGAAATTTAAGCAGGCACAACAATACTGGAACAAAAACCGCATACTAATTATCATCACCCATGTAAGTTGAACTACTTACAGACAACCCACAAATAAAATTTTAAGGAAATTGCAATTACAAATATAAATACGGAGATTTGCCCTAAAGACAGCATCTTCACTAGATAACAGTCATTAATCAGTCTTTCTTCCACATGGACCCTTGGCATATGTATCCAGCTGAAACAGTACCTACTAGCCCAGAATCGGATCAGATGCAGTTGAAACAGTACCTAACAGACCAGAATCAGATCAGAAGCAGCTGAAAGAAACTAATCCAACCAGAGTGCTTGTTACATTTACCAAGCAATAAAAGAATAATCAGTGGGGAATTTGTGGTTTCTGCAGACAATGTCAGATGTCTTGATTCTCTTATTTAAATCATTTAAGTTTCTTCTTTCAAGCTAAGACCTCTACCTCTATTTATCATACAAGTCAGCAAACTGAATACTAAAACACAGAACAACATAACTCCCATTTAACTTTGTTTGGGGTAGGAGGGAACTCTTTCAGCTGCAAAAGGGTACTTGTTCAAAAGCTAGTTACAAAGGTCATGGGTTGATGTACAAGAAAGTGGATCAATTACCCATAGGTCACAGTGAAGATACTGTGTTAATGGGTAGGCTCAGCAAAGATTAATTATTTAAAAGTTATAATAAAGATCTCTTTCTCAACCTGGACTGTACATTTCACTCAGATGTTTCAGAGGTTCTGCACCAACTGCAGCATGAAATCACAGCATATAAAAGTTTGGGAAAAAATTTGTAGTTATCTATCAGGTAAATAAGCCTTGACAATTTGGCTGTACAGCAGAATTTTCTGGTTGGCCAAGACAAGACTGCTGTAATCCAAATTATTCAACAGCTTTGGTCATGTACAATACAGTAAAACGTGGTCTGCAAGACCTATGTAATAAATAACCACCAATCATTTTAAACCAAAACTGTAATGCACAGATCAACTTTACTATACATGCATATATGCTCTGGTGTGAGAACCAGCTGTGATATTTCTTGGCAAAATAGGTTATCAACATTGATAGGAAAAACCCAGTTATAAAACTGGATATAAACATAAGACACCAATATTTACTTCTTATATACCATATATACTCACAATTAAGTCAACACCAACTGCAAACTACACAGATCCAGATCTGCCATCGCATTATGCATCAGCAGGTCTGGGTCTGTACCATTTGTTAGGAGTAATCAGTAGAACAAAAAACACAGACCCTGATCTGCAGGTGTATTATGCTACAGCAGATCAGAATCTTTTTTGATTGCAGTTGCCTCTACTTTTAAGTGAGTATACATGGTAACCATAATTCCCCAGAAGAGAATGCTGGCACAATGCAGATTGTTCCAAACTGAAGTGCCCAAGGAGAATGGGTGAAGTTGTGTCAGTTTACCAGTTTCATAACATTAATGGCTGATACCTTCCCTGATGTATCATCTGCTTTATCAGGGTGAGTTAATTCTACAGTTATTCTAATGGTCAGTGTTTCCTCTTGCTTTATGGATGTTAATGTCATTAAAACATGCACACATGGCTGACCATGTCAGGGTAAGAGACCTCATCTGTTCACTTTAGTACATTAGTTATAGCCTTTCATTTGGCATTTGATCCATTTGTTACTTAAGAGGTGCCTTGCTTAGCTTTTGGCTTTAGCCTAAAATAAATGTATCAACTGTTATCTTAGCTACCTTTGTGTTTCATGAACAGGATAAGAGTTACCCTGTAGCTGTGTATCCCCAGGGATGCAAGACTGAGAGTCAAAAACCCCCTTGGTATCAGAAGGCAGGGTCAGATTGAGTGAAAAACAAACCTTGGTTCCAAAACAGAGGGTCATATTAAAAAATGGGAGGGGGGTCTCTGATGCACAAATGAGGGTAAAGGCTAAAGGGAAACACTTCTTGTAGTAAACTCTGCAATTTGTATGATATAATGTAAACAGCTTCAAATACACAGAACAACGTTTATGATTGATTATCTGTAGTGCTGTATAATTTTTTTTGGTTATATTAATGCAAGTAATATCTTAGCGAGTACTATAAGTAAAGAACAACAACGATCTTTTTTTTCTTAAACCCAGTTAAAACTACAATCTTTAAATCTAGCTGTCTTGTACTAGCTTGTTATGATGATTCATCATGTATCCTGACAAACCACTTTTTGTTGGCAAAAGGGGCAAATCTCTCAAAAGAGATTTTACTATGCAATGTATATTTTTGATGGATTGACGGTCAGGTGTATAACGATTTAAGACTATAACTATATACCATTTAAGAATACATCTGTATTTAGCAATGAAACTGCCAATAGTTTTCTCTTTTGCAATGAAACAGCCAATGGTTTTCTCTTTTGCAATGAAACAGCCAATATTTTCTCTTTTGCAATGAACCTGCCAATGGTTTTCTCTTCTGCAGTGAAACAGCCAGTATTTTGTTCTTTTGCAATGAAACATCCAATATTTACTCTTTAGCAGTGAAACAGCCAATGGTTTTCTCTTTTGCAATGAAACAGCCAATGGTTTTTCTCTTTTGCAATGAAACAGCCAATGGTTTTTTGTTCTGCAATGAAACAGCCAATGGTTTTCTCTTTTGCAATGAAACAGCCAATGGTTTTCTGTTCTGCAATGAAACAGCCAATGGTTTTCTCTTTTGCAATGAAACAGCCAATGGTTTTTTGTTCTGCAATGAAACAGCCAACTGTTTTCTCTTCTGCAATGAAAAAGCCAGTATTTTCTCTTTTGCAATGAAACATCCAATATTTACTCTTTTGCAGTTTAACAGCCAATGGTTTTCTCTTTTGCAATGAAACAGCCAATGGTTTTCTGTTCTGCAATGAAACAGCCAACTGTTTTCTCTTCTGCAATGAAAAAGCCAGTATTTTCTCTTTTGCAATGAAACATCCAATATTTACTCTTTTGCAGTTTAACAGCCAATGGTTTTCTCTTTTGCAATGAAACAGCCAATGGTTTTCTGTTCTGCGATGAAACAGCCAATGGTTTTCTCTTTTGCAATGAAACAGCCAATGGTTTTCTCTTCTGCAATGAAACAGCCAACTGTTTTCTCTTCTGCAATGAAAAAGCCAGTATTTTCTCTTTTGCAATGAAACATCCAATATTTACTCTTTTGCAGTTTAACAGCCAATGGTTTTCTCTTTTGCAATGAAACAGCCAATGGTTTTCTGTTCTGCAATGAAACAGCCAACTGTTTTCTCTTCTGCAATGAAAAAGCCAGTATTTTCTCTTTTGCAATGAAACATCCAATATTTACTCTTTTGCAGTTTAACAGCCAATGGTTTTCTCTTTTGCAATGAAACAGCCAATGGTTTTCTGTTCTGCAATGAAACAGCCAATGGTTTTCTCTTTTGCAATGAAACAGCCAATGGTTTTCTGTTCTGCAATGAAACAGCCAACTGTTTTCTCTTCTGCAATGAAAAAGCCAGTATTTTCTCTTTTGCAATGAAACATCCAATATTTACTCTTTTGCAATTTAACAGCCAATGGTTTTCTCTTTTGCAATAAAACAGCCAATGGTTTTCTCTTTTGCAATGAAACAGCCCATGGTTATTGCTTTTATGCATCTGCATATACCTGAGTGTCTATGCAGACATGTGTGATTACAGACATCTTGGTCGGAAGATAAACCTTAATCAACTGAAATGAGTTGTTGTTATTTGGTTAACAATAAATACATTACAACCAGTTTATCTGGTGGAGGAGAACCCTAGAAGATTCCAGGATGAACCACCATCCCACAGGAAGCTACTGGCAAGCTCTCTCATGATACCCTCACTGGTCGAGCCAAGACTTGAACTCGTGTGGACAAAAAGTGAAATGTGTAAATTAAAGGTGTTTGCCTTCACTCACTCAGCCACCCATGACAAAAAATAATTAAGATTTCATTGTGTTCTGTTAATGAACTTTGAAATAAAAAAGAGATACATTTATAAACTGGATTATATGGTCCTAACTATTTAAGTCAGGCAGGTCTTCACATTAATTATTTTTTATGTCAATTTGTTTATTAAAAAAAAACAAGAATAATAACAAGCACAAATTATAAATACTAAATGTCCTGCAAATCAAAAATGTTACAAGTCTATACAGCAATTAGACAGGCTATTCCAAACTGCCCACAATATATGCCAGTCATGTGTTTTCTGACAGTGATAGGTTTCTATCAGTTCACTCATCTCAGAATCATCAAATTAGAGGACTTAACGACAGTAAAAATTGTCTTGGTGTTTTTCTACTAAATCTGGTTTACATTTTATCTTTGAGTGTTATTTCATACATGTCAATATGAGCAAAGCAACATAGTTTGAAGTACGAGACATGGTTTATATTTTATCTCTATTATTTTGTACACATTGATACAAGAAAAGCAATATAGTTCACACATGGGCACCCGCAGGTTTTTTTGCATGGGGGAGAGGTCAGTCAGTCATGGCCAGGAGAGTTAGTATAGTAAGCAGTCTGAAACTAAAGCTAATATTTACTAGGCATTTTGAACAGAATCTTGTGATATATTTTCAGCTTGATTTGCATGAAAAACTTGATGGAATTTATATATATATATTTGCAGTATGATTTTATCAGGAGGGGGGGTCACATGACCTATGCTGTGGGTGCCCATGAGTTCACAGTGTACAAGACATGGTTTATATTTTATCTTTGAGTGTTTTTTAAACATATTTCACAGTGTATCTGACACAGTTCACAGCATAACAGACTATCACACAAGCATTACTTGTCTACAATCCAATGTTCTGTGTGCTGAACAACCTGAATTCATTATGTGCCCTACTGACCTACTGAGGAACAGTAGTTAGAAATTCAACTTTCATATATGTCTGCCTAATCACACCTGTCACTCTATGGTCTATGCACAACAGATCTTTCTCCACAACCCCCTTGGTTTAGTGTCCAATAAACAATAAAGTAATAGATCTTTGTAGACAACCAAGTGTAACTGACACCTAGACTCCCTCAGTGACAGACTATGGCTACAAGGAAGGTAACAAAATTGCTTTTTGTGTTTTCCATCAAACACTTGACCCTAGCATATAGTCAAACTAGAGCAAACCACAAGAAGTTCCAATTCAAGTCAGCATCAATGGATAGTTTCAAGTTCAGCTTCTTTCCAGGTACATAGGGACTTGGAAGAAATTAACATCAATAACTGCATAAGATCCTAATTTCATATCTCACAAGCAGGAGCTTTGCAAAAACACTGTAATGAACTAGTCAGCTGTAAGACCTATGCTGGTTGAAGTCTATTTATCCCATCACTGCCATAGCAGCAGGATTGGTCTGAGTATGAAGGGACGAAAACGTAGACTGACACTCTTTTACTAACTTGTGCCTTTCCTATCATTACTCTTCTGTCGGTCGTACCAATACCTTCATATATTCTTGACCACTAACCATTTGTTGCCTAACAGTCAAGTATGACTGTGTCAACGTATTTAAAGTATAGATGAAAATAATGCCCACTAACTACATACAATTAAAGATATCATACATATGTACTAATTTTCCTAATTGATGAACCAATAATAATATTCATATTTAGGGTATCACTGCTAGTTAGTTGTACAGATCTTTAAACCCTCTGACATGCTCCTGTAAACTCTCATTATTTTACCTCCTGCGTTAAATTTGCATGATAAAAAGAATTCATAATGAAAATTGTTTTGTACAATTGAGAGGACTGTATAAAATAATTTATTAATATGCTGCCAATAATGTGGTTTTCCAATTTAACACACCTCACCCAATTTGCACTAGAATCCTGCTGCATTCATCGAGATGTTACCTTGTAAAATAAGTACTATCCTGTTAATAGATTTAATCTACAACTTTTCATTTTCAACTGTTTTTTTTAATAATATTTAAACGTTGTACAACAATCAACATTTTACTTAAATGACCTTCATCTTAGTTTCAGGCTCGGCTGACATGGGTACGTGAGAAAGCCTGCCGGTAGCTTCTCGTGGGTCGGCGGTTCTTCCCGGGGTTTTCCAGGGTTCTTCCTCCACCAGCTACACTAGCCACCATGTATAGCCTATCTTGTGCTGAAAATGGCGTTAAACCCTACAACAGCAACAACAACAACAACAACAACCTTTATCTTTGATCTTTTTCCTTCAATATCAATATGTGCCTTTCTCTAACCAATTGGAATTTACATAACAAAAGCTATCTTACATTATCATGTGTAAGCCGACTTATCCATGGACAAACCATGTAACAGATGGGCAAGAATCTGTATCATGATGACACTATTATAATCACCCAAACCAACTCCCTGACTTTTTTGTATCAAAATGGAAATAATGAAAAAGAGGCATCCAGTGGGTATTTCTTATCACAAATATGGCATGCATACACAAGTTAGTTTTAAGCATGTTGTTGAATACTAGGAAATGTATCTTACCAGTCTCTTGATGCTAATCTTTTTAGTGAGTCGCCTTCTAGGTCGTGGCATAGGTACAACTTCTTTATCCTGCTCTATGTTACTGGCTTGTAGCCTTGCTGGAGCAGTATAAGCTACAGTCTGAGTCAAAGAGTGAGCTAAAGTGTTCTCCTCTTTGCTTGGAGTAACCACTGCTTGAGCTAATGTCATTGACAATGTATCAGATTTTGGTTCACAAGGAATAGTCGTTCCCCAACTTTGAGTCATTGGAATGGAGTCAATGTCAGTTGTTGGTTGGTTAGATTCAATTTCCTCAGATTTGTGCTCCACTGACTCATGCCTCAATGTGCAATTTGCTCTTATTGGAACAGAATCAACAGAATCACTTGGCTGAACCCCTAACAACATGTTTGGAGTTTTGGACTTGTTTTGACTTGATAATTGTCTCATTCCTCGATCATTCATCAACACAGCTTGAATATTTGGTGTACTCATACTGTTTGCAGATAAACTTGATGCTCTAGATGCATTGGCATCTGAAGCTGAAAGCTTTGAAACACCAGAAAGTGAAATCCCAGATCCACGAAGTCCAACAGTACGTGCTGGTGTTAGATTCATGGCAGATTGATTCAACCTCGAAGGCATTGTGGGGTTTTCACCTAAGGCTTGCCTTAAAAGAGACAACCTTGGCAGAGGTGACTTATAACGATCATTCATTTCTTTAATTTTTTTAAATCAGTCTCGAAAAAATTCTGATCAATATGATAAACCTCAATACTGGACCATCAGGAAACTCAGTGTCTCTACTTTTAACATTTACTTTTCTTGAAAACATATAGAAATGTAACGTAACAGCCCATACAGGAAAACTCTTATCCCTTCTTCAACCCTGCTGTATATCATGACCATAATTACATTTTTCATATCATGTAGAACTTGAAATGATTTGTTCATATATATCCAGAGAAATTCCAGTTGACCTTTTAACACACCTACTATATTACTTACATTGTACACTTTTGTAACATTTTTCTGCCATCATCCTGTTAAATAAGCATGTTTGCACACAACACCTCAATTAACACTGAATCTGATGAGCATCATTCCACAATCTACATTAGGATATCTAAGACTTGTTTAACAGAGGCTGAACACAACCAAGGGACAGCCTGAACACAACCACAAGACATCCTTAACCTGAAATGTGAAAAATGTGGATGAAAGACGTTCACCTAACTTTATCAATACAACACAATTCCATCACAGCTTGAGATCTTCCAGGTCCACTAATCTTCAAAATAAACTAAGTTTATCTGGGTGGGTTATGATAATAAAATGTTTATAGTCATTCCAGCCATATGGTACAGTGTTGTCTCCTTCAAATGGACTCAAATGGCTCAAAGGAAAAAGCCTGCAATACTTTCCTATCTGACAATGTCAGCCATGCACAACTTGACAACTCCTGTATACAGGATGCAAGGATCTTCATTTAACACCAGTAATGGACAGGACAAGCTCCAATCATGCGTGGCAATATATTACACATGCAAACTGACAGCTCACTTTCCTTTCGTTCCTACCTATCACCTGACTCAACTTGGTTTGTCATACCTGACTGACCAAACCTGACCAGCTTAACCTCATTATTACTTGTTCTTGAATAAAGAAGTGTTAAACTTCACAACCCACATGATAATGGATGCTTTAGTCTGTTAGTCACGTAGACAATAACAAATGGGGAGATGGTATTGTCATACAACAATAAAGACAAAATATAATTAGAGCAATTTACATAGTAAGTATATCAAAGTAACACCTGTCATTATTATGAACCTTTTTAAAGGTGGCCAAGACAGGACCGCAAAATCATAACAGGAACTAGGGAATTATATGCAATACATCGTATATAAACATTAAATGTCAGATCATCTAGGCCTCCTATATTCCAGCTGTAAATATAGTTATCATAAATTATAAAGATTTAAAATTGTCAAACATATTATTTTTTACATTTTTTAATTTTATTTCTTTAAATACACAAAACTTTAAACTGAATAGCAACATATCTATCCAATGCAAATCAAACTTAATATTCCAGTAACAAGGCTGCTACAAGTCACTAACATATGAAATGAAACACAGAATTTATGGCCAGCAAGTTCAATATCTTTCAGGTAAACTTTAGAAATGAGTTTAAAAACATATTACAACTTCCCTCTTGTACAAATTTTTATTACAATTTTCTTTTCTTCAAAACGTTATTGGCCCTAAAAAAGGTACCTTTATAATTGATTATACAAGACTTGCTGTGAATGCCTTTTTTATTCCTTAAACTGAGCTGCATAGGTTATTAAATTTTTATTTTTATCCATGCTTAGTCTCCTTGTTAGACTTTATTCTGCTGCCCCTCTGCATTAGCATGTAGCAGTATTATGTCATCTGTGTTACATGTTGTACCATCTACACTCACTTATAAGTCACAAAAATGGCAAACAACACAGACACTGGTCTGCTGTTGCATAATGCAGAGGCAGATAAGGTCTATTTTGTTTGTTCTTCTGACTACCTCCAGCAAAACTGTACAGACCCAGATCTGCAAGTGTATTAGGCAAATGGAGATCTGGGTGTATGCAGTTTGCATTTTGACTGGACTTATGGGCAAATATAAATGGTAATTAAATATAATTAAATACCTTGGTGAGAATATCCTTACAGTTTATCCTTGGGCAATATTGTACCATATATACTCACTTTTAAGTCAAGTCCAACTGCAGACTGCACAGATCCAGATCTGCTGTTGCATAATGCACTGGCAGATCTTTGTGCAGTTTGTTAGGAGTAATCAGTAGAACAAACAACATATACCCTGGTCTGCAGGTGCATTATGCTATGGCAGATCAGGATCTTTGTTGTGTGTAACTTTACTCGACTTGTTAGCGAGTACCTAAGGTATGTCTTGCCAAAAATGTTGCTGTGAGCTCATTAGAAAGGAAGTGACAGGTATAAATTTAACGTGCAAGTATAGTTTTCATGGCAAGATGGACAAGAAAATTTGTATGTCATTCCAAAAATGTTGCTTGTGAACTCATTTGAAAGAAAGTGATGGGCATAAATTTAACTTAGAAATATAGCATTCAGGACAACATGAACAAGAAAATGCTATTTTTTTTTAAAAGGTTTTATGTGCAATATTGTGCACCACTCTTTTTTTTTTTCTAGTGGCCAGCATACAATGTTTAGTGACAAGATGCTGAACAGATGAATTGGCCAGGCGATTTTTTTGTTATGTACACATTATTACCAAAACCTTGCACTCTGAAAAATTCAAAGAAGTCTGGAATATTCAGGGGGATTAACATGGAACTCACTTCCAGTCACATTCAATCTGCTGATTCAGTTAAATCCTTTAAAAAAATTACAAGCATTATTTCAAACATACATATTAATCAACTAGAAAAGCATAAGTTTGAGTTCTGGGATTAATTACTCTTCATATATGTCACTTGATTGTTTTCATCTTTTATATTAGCATACTTATAAAAGTATGTAAAAGTGTCTTGAATATATAAATCCAGTGTATGAACATCTCTCTACTCTTGAACCTAATGCTACTTGACTATGCCACATTTTTGCATACCAGCCTAAAGGTATATCTAAGCAGAAGTGATCGTTAACTGCTATGTATACATAAAGATCTTGCTTCAAGTAATTTTCAAAATATAGTTATGAAAAAGTGTGTGTGTGTGTGTGTGTGTGTGTGTCTATTAAATGTTTAACATACCTTTAACAATTTTTCAGTCATTACGCTATGATGGCTGCATTGTGTCACTTTATAGTGATATCTAGCACTGGGGCATCATGCTGCAGACATGTAGCATGAAGTCCCACCAGGTCACATTATCCTGACACCAGGCCAACCAGTCCTAACACTAACCTGTTAATGCTGAGTCCCAAGCAAGGCAGCTGCTAGTACCATTTTTATTTGTAATTGGTATTACTCTGCTGGTGTTTGAAACCTGCGACCTCCTTCATGCAAGGTGGATGCTCTAACCACTTAGGCCACCACAACGGTGCAGTTATTAATAAATGAAAACAAATTACAGTCAAATCCTCGGACATTTGTAACATATTTTACTATGTATTTACAGATGTGTTTATATGCTTACTTATAAATAGTTTTTATCATGAGAAAACTTTTCAATATATATATATATATATATATATATATATATATATATATATATATATATAGATAGATAGATATATATATATTGTAAATGGCCTCAAGGGATATTAGCTGCATGTAACTAATAGAGCTAACCTCTTTAAATAAAAACATTACAATTATTATTATTATTATTATTATTATTATTATTATCAAGGGTTGGAGTGGTAGGAACTCCAGCTAAAAATTTGAACAAAATGGTATCTTCATTTTTCTATTATAATGTTTTTGTGTCAATACGCATAATCATTGCATCAGTACATGTATCTAGCAACACCATAAGACATAATTTGTAAAACCAAATCAATTGCATCATTTGACAGTTTCAATTCTATCCTATAATTTCTCAATATACAAAAAACCCAACAGCTATCATACTTACATATGTTAAACACCAGTAAGAAAACAGATATGTGTTGAATATTTCAATGGGTATTTAAATCTACCTAGTTTGTTTGACAATTTTCTTCTACAGCTGTAGATTGATATGCCAATACTGAGAGCAGATTCATCTGGTTCTCTGCAACCATGATTGGAAATGTACATGTATTATAAAAAAAAGAGCAAAATTCAGTGATTAGACCAAAGTGTATATGTGGCATTCATTGGTCAAGGTTTGGGAATAGCTGAGCTGTAGACAGACTGTGATGTTATGACTGTGGTCTTAAGCTAAGTAACAGAAAGAAGACTAACCAACAAGTTTTGTAAAATTCAACAAACAATCTATTTCCTTTGAATACAAAGTGAAAATGTAAAAGACACTTGCAGTATTGTGAATTAAATCCTAAATAATCCTACATGTTACTATCAAAAGCCCAAAAGTATAGACTATTCTGACTTAATTTTAATAATGTGCTGATGTATGAATAGTCTTGAATCTGCTGATGTACGAATAATTCTGACTGTTCACAATAATCGTTTTGGTCCAAAAGTGAAAGAACACTTTGTAATTCCAATGAATAATAATTTAAAGACCCAATGCTGCCATTTATCATAAATTTCACAATTCTTCCAATCTAATTAAAATTCGGAAGGAAGGAAATGATTTGCTAAAAAAAGCTATCTGATATAAACAGTTCGTTGAAATTGTTTTTACTGTAATTATGGGGTTTAATGCCATTTCTTAACACAAGACAGGCTATATATGGCAGCCAATATACCTGGTAGAGGAAGAACCCACAAAAGCCCTGGAAAGTACCACTGACCCACAGGGGGCTACGGGCAAGCTTCTTCATGTACACACATTGGCTGAGCCCGATACTCTAACCCACACATAGGTGATATGGTAGTAAGCCATAATAGTGAGTGCTTTAGACCACTCTGCCATTCGGGGGCCCCCCAATCCTTTCAAATAATCAAGATGTTAGATTTAAACAACATTCAAATATTCAGTATAAAATTAAGATGTGCCACCATTTAATTCGGTCAATGAAGTTGCTTGCAATTCCACTCTTTTTTAAGTGTGCTCCATAAACAATGATGTGATACATTCAACAAATTCTATTAGTGACTAATAATAACAACATTCACATGTGGCACACTAAATAATTCAAGAGGGAATGAACAGAGACAGGCCTGCTTATTTTAAGCGCATCTGAGAAGATAAAGCATGCATCTGATAAAAATAAGACTCAGGTGAATATTAGTGATCAGCTGTGACACTGGAATAATTTGAAGGGCGAACTAAAGCTGATGACAATCCGACATAACATGGTGTTAGCTTCTTGTGATTCTAACGGTGACATCATCAAATCTTGTGTACCAGCTTTCAACTGAAATCAGCTGACCCATGGATGTCACTGATCAACATCGGATTAATTCATCCACATGTAAAAAACAGATGGGTTTCTAATTTTGATGGCTCATAATGATGTGTCCATATTATCTGGTTTTGATTGAACCCAATGATGCTTAGGACCAATATCTTTCAAAATTCAGTATTATTCAGACGATTCGGCATTTATGACTTTTTGCATGTAATGGCAGCATTGGAGCTTTAAATAAATGATTCCTCTGAAATTATATCTGAACACAACAGTAAATTATTATACCGGCTAAACTTAAAACAGGGATGAAGACTTTGTTTCTAAAGACTATGTATACTATTCACCCGACCTAAGACACAATACAATTTCCCTGGGAAAAACACAGGGCTTGAACTCAGATTGAAGTAAACATCATTGAAAAAAAATGACAAAAGTCAGGTAGGTCAAAACTCTAGACTCAGTCATGGACAAACATTAAGCACACAATATAAATTAAATACACATAACACCTCCCCTCATAAAGGAAAGAAGGATTTACACAATAAGGCTTTCTCTTACATATTAGTCAATATACATATGAAAACTGACTGCGTGATTAACTAGGCCATCTCTACCAAAATCCTCCTTTAACATATTTATCTGACAAAGTTGTTTCTGTTTCCAACTTCCATGAGTATTAATGATGTAATTTAAAATCATTTCTTTTCAATTTTATAACATCAAGTACTCAATATAAATTAAATATACATGCTACAGATTGACAAATATGTTCATGTAACATCATGCATGTAATCAAACCTTTATGCTTCTAGAAGGGTGGAACTGACCAGGAGTCATAAGCCATAGTCCCTGTGTACATGATAAAACTATAAACTCAAAAATATCATGATTTGGTGTGGCTTGCGAATTTAAGGTCATTTTTGACAACTTGACAGGTTATATGTGACAGCCAGTATAACGGGTGGAGGAAGAACCCATGAAAATCCAGAGAACCACCAACCCTTAGGAAGTTGTTGGCTAGCTTCCTAACATACCCTGATTGACCGAGCAGAGCTTCAGACCCATGCGGCAATAGGTGTGATGTCAGTGATATGTAAAGGTGGGTGGCTTAGACATGGCCACCAAGGTCAATGTACATGATGAATTACTTAACCAGTCAAAACTAGGCCATTGTGTACATTCTGATTTAGTTGAATTAGTACATTACAATAGAAACCAAATTTAACAGAGCTCAAATCTTAAAAATAAACTGCAGGCCCAGACTTTTCAATAAATTTCTTTGTAATCAAAAGGACAAGTCCTGCTGAATCTTGACAAGTCCTTCCCACAAAATGCTGACTGGCAAAAACTGGAACTTTAATTGCCTTTGCACTATTGAAATGATAAAAACTACTAGTCCAATATAAATCTGCTCAGGCTAGTGGAATACCACTAATTTCAAGTCATGAGGTGCCCAACAAATAATTTTGTATTTCTAATTCTGTGAAACAAGATCTTGTACAAAATCTTACTGCATTCCTGCCAAATAAACTTGTAACAAAATGATGAGAACTCATAATTCTGACTTGATATTCATGGCAGAAATAGACATAATCAGTCCAGCTCACTGGATATTTGTCTTAGTTTAATAATGAAGAAGATATATTGAAAATGTATCCTATGAACATAATTTTCTGAAGGAACACAAAATGAAGCTACAGCATTTATTGTTGACATTTTAATGGCACTTTGAACACACTACCAGCTATGTCATGCCAAGAAAAAGGGAGCTAAGTGCCTTCCCCATGGACACACTGATTCAGCTGAACCAGGCTGGCATGGGTAGTTACCGAACCCATGACCTTTGGGTTATGAGTCCAGTGATGTACCAACTGAGCTGCCATGAGTCACTCAAACATTTTGCTAGTTATAATGTGCAGCTGCAAAAGGGTCATATCCAACAGCATTGTCTCTGTCTGTCATATCACACAGCATTGTTTCTGTCTTTCAAATCTCACAACATTGTCTCCATCTGTCATATCTCACAGCATTGTCTGTCATATCTGACACCACTGTCTCCTTCTGTCATATCCCACAGTATTGTCTCAGTCTGTCATATCACACAGCATTGTCTCCAGCTGTTGTATAACACAGCATGTCTCTTGTCACATCCCATGGCATTGTCTCCTTCTGTCATATCCCAGAGCACTTTATCAGTCTGTAACATTCCACAGTATTGCCTCTGTCATATGCCACAGCACTGTCTCAGTCTGTCATATCCCACAGAACTGTCTCAACCTGCTCAGATTCCAAAGAATTGTCTCGGTCTTCCCCGAATTCCACAAATAGTTTAAAGTCTTTATTTTAATGAATGTGTCAAATACGAAAGCATTGTCTCAGTCTAACCCAATTCCATAAACAGTCATTTAACCAAGCTTGTCAAATCCCACTACATTGTTTCAGCCTGCCCAAATTACAAAAAATAGATAAAAGTCATTCTTTTACTTGTGTATCAACTTGACTCCTCTCATTAGGTTCTGATTACACAAGTAAGATAAAGTGAATCTTATACTGAGTGTGTCAACTTGACTCCTCTCATTAGGTTCTAATTACACAAGTAAGGTAAAGTCAATCTTTTAGTGATTACTATTATACTTCATTTCTGATGAACTACCAAACTTTAACTTCGTAATAAATATACTTGAGGTGCAGCTGTCAAATATTACATGTATGACAAGTTGATCTGTCAGTTTGAATTGTATATAATGCTGAGGATATGAGAGCTAAGTGGCTTTCCAAACCAACCCAGGCTGGCCTGGGTGGATATCAAATCCACAATCCTTGGATTATGAGTCCAACACTCTACCAAATGAGCCACTGCAGCTCAAACATGTTATGTCAGAACAGGCTGTAGCAAAACTCCAGTAGATAATGGTCATCTTGTAATAATTACTATTAGTCACAACTACTTACAAGTTTGAGTCGGTGTAAAATCACAGTGATGCAAGTACTCACCATGACATCACCCTAGCTATCGACCATTTTTAGTGAGATCCTTACTAATATTGATGTATTAGAAAAAAGGAGGCAAAGCTAGGACCCACAACATCAGTCACTACAGCGTAATTAGAATCTGACTGAAGTCAAGGTACCACGACTCACACCAATGCCTACTAAAACAGATTTTCTTAATATTTTCATATAATTTATAAGCTTATTTAATATATGTTCTTAATATTTTCATATAATTTATATGCATATTTAATATATGTTCTTAATATTTTCATCTAATTATATGCTTTTTTCAGACATGTCTTACTGGGGAATATAATGTACTAACAATCATGAATTCAATCATACTGTTTCTATCAATGCTTCCCAATAAGGTCACTAACAGACAATATTCTGCCCATTTTCCTGGATGATGGGCAACCTGGCAGTTTCTCCTATATCAACCACCACCAAAGCTTACCATTTTTAACAAGGCACACTGAAGCAAAACCAACTTATACATTACAAATATAAATACTAACAAAAAGCCTGATTTGTGTTCTCTTTATGTATGTATGTTATGTAACATTATCTTGAGATCCAATCAGGCCCGGCCCTAGGATATGCGGGGCCCAAGGCAGCAAGCAATGAGCGCAGAGCCCCAAGCAACAAAACTGCATTGCGAAGAAGCACTGGGCCCAAGGTTCACCTTGCCCTAAAGCCAGGCCTGGATTCAATGAATTTATTTCAACTTCCCAATGCCATAAAAACTCAGTGGTAAATTGGCTAGCTTACCACAAATATGGCCACTTATGACGTCATTCGGGATCATTTTTTCCATTACGGAAATTGTTAACTGTGCTTTTTTATATGTTATTATGAGTTCATACTGAGGAACATGTGCCAAATATGTTATTTTCAGTAAATGTGGCATGAAGACAACCATCATCATTATTATTATTATTATATTTAGGCAACTTGGTCGGGTATAGATCCCACACCCATGTACACACTAATTAATATTCATTGAAATTACTTTAGTTTTTCACATCTCACTGTCATTCACATTCAGGTCAGAGACGTTGACCAGAGAACATCATGCTTGCTTCATAGAGCCAAGGGTAGAAGCTGAAAACAGGAAACATATGCTCCCATGTGCAGCCAACAACTAACCAAGAATAACAATGGAGCGTGGCAGCACGACATGGACAGCATGCTGCAGATTAGGCTGACCAACCCACCTCATAATTATCTACGAGAGGTTATTTTCTACCATCGTCAGAATATTAAGAATAAGAGGCAAGTGTCATGCGACCAATTTTCAGATAGGAATACCACCAGTCTGAATGGGGGAAGCCACTTTGATTGGCGATGTACAGTTATGAAGGAGGTGACTACCAGGATACTTGAGTGGAAAACTATCTGAGTAACAATTGGCCTGTATGATAGCTATAATAAGGGACAGAAAGAATTCCTGTGGTTGGAAGGGAGGCATCATTCCATGAGAAGATATGAGAAGAGACAGCCACCAGAGAAACTCTGGAATATAGTCGAACCTTAAATGTAGCCCAGATGAAAATGGCCGACGACCGAAATCCTAGCCAGCCAGTCGAGTGTGAAAAAGCCCGATATATGACCAAGATTGCCTGACAGCAGGGGAAGGTCTTGTTGTATACATTAAGGAAGATGTAAATGCAGAAAGGCGACTTGACTTGGAGTCACATTAAACATCTGGGTGAAAATTTTTGAAAATAATTGCAAAATCATTTCTACTTGGTTTCAATTATAGGCCACCTTCCTCCAAAGCAATTTGGAATGACAGATTTGGCGATATAAATAAGGACCTTCTCAATACTCAAATAAGGAACAAATGGATGGAATTTATTGAACCATCAGGCCTAGTCCAACTGGTAAATGAGCCCACAAGGGTAACAGAAAAATCAAGCACTCTTATTGATCACATTTATACCAACCTACCAGACAATGTGGCTTGTGTTAATGTACCGAATGTTGGTCTTAGTGACCACTATCCTACTTTTTTGACAAGAAAGGTTAAATGCAAGAGAAATAAGAAAAATACACAAAAAATTATCACTTACAGAACGTTCAAAAATTTTAATGAAGAACAATTTCTCAATGACCGATATAAAGTTCCATGGAATATGATCCAAAATTTGGATGACATAGATGAAGCTCTGAGGGTGTGGACTGACTTATTTATGGATGTAGTCTCTAAGCATGCACCACTAAAAGTTCATCAAGTAAAATATGAAATCCAACCTAATTGGCTTACTACTGAAATCGTAGATGCTATGAAAACACGAGACCAATTCTAGACTATGGGAAACCATGTACAATATAAAGTATGGAGAAATAAAATAAAAAGTATGATTAAAAAAGCTAAAAAAACTTATTAACAATCATTGCTTGAAAACAAAAACAGCAACACAAACTCCATTTGGAAAGTCTTCAATGAACTCACTGGAGGAACACAAAGTTCATACAAATAAAATTCACTCACTTCTGGTAAATGACACCATAATTACTGATGACACTGACATTGCAAATGTTTTCAATGATTTTTTCACCAACATTACCACAAAGTTAAAAGAACCAGTGATAGAAAACAACTTTAATGAACTGAAAAAGTTCTGCAGCAGCAAAATCTCAAAAGGAGGTATGTTTCTCTATCCCACCAGTATCAAAAAACTGTGTTAAAAAATGTCTCTGTGAACTTGATACCAAGAAAGCTACAGGGCTTGATCAGATTGGTCCACGACTCATTAAATCTTCTGTCTCTGCTATTTTAGGTAGCATAACATTCATAATCAATTTAAGTATTGCAACCTCGTCTGTCCCCAAAATATGGAAAACTGCAAAAGTAATGCCTATTCACAAATCTGGTTTTAAGAATGATGCTGATAACTACCGGCCAATCTCAATACTACCAAACTTGTCAAAATTGATTGAAAAACATGTCCATGACTCGTTCATGTCATATTTAACCAAACACTTGCTGTTACACCCTAATCAATCAGGCTTTAGACAGAAACATTCATGTGAGACTGTCTTGATCTCCCTAACTGATAAATGACTTCAAGCACTTGACCAAGGTAGAATAATAGGATCTGTATTTGTAGATTTCAGGAAAGCTTTTGACATGGTGGATCATGAAATCCTTTTGAAGAAACTGAAAATCCACCAATGTGATGAAAGCACAGTTAGATGGTTTACTTCATACTTAAGTGAGAGAACACAACATGTTTACTGGTATATAAATAATGTTCTGTGTGAACCTGGAACAGTTAGATATGGAGTACCACAAGGCTCAATTCTAGGTCCATTACTATTTCTTTTATTTATTAATGACCTACCACTTTTACTAAGGGGCTCAATGTCATCTACAGATCTCTATGCAGATGACACAACTTTGTCAGACATCCAAAACACAAAGCATGAACTCGAAATTTCTTTATAGAATGCCCTAAACAAACTGGACAACTGGTGCACATGCAATGGCATGGTGATAAATACTGGCAAAACTAAAATAATACTTATCTCAACACGGCAATAAAGGACAAATCTTGATAGTGATGAACTATGTCTGACATGGAAGGATAAAAAGTTAAAAATAGTCTGTCATGATAGACTACTTGGTGTTTTGGTAGATAATAACCTATCATGGACTGAACATATCAAACATATCAGTAAAAAAGTCAATTCAAGTTTATGGCTTCTCAGTAGGATAAGACATTTTCTCCCTGAAAGGCACAGAAAACTATTTTATAATAGTTACATACAACCCTTTTTAGACTACTGTAATACAGTATGGGGTAATTCAAATGATTAAAATATAGCAAAGCTGGCAAATCTTCAAAAAAGAGCATTTGGGCTAATATTAATCCAGAAAGCAAGGAAAATTTAGCTGGCAAGTTATAAATATTAGCTATTAAAGACAGAATCCGTTTGAGAAAAGCCAAATTAATGTACAGGATATCCGATAATAGTGCTCCTGAATATTACAATCACTATTCCAGTACAGGCTACGTGGTAATACTCCCCACCTGCGATCCATGTCTACCAAACAGTATCAAATTCCCAAATCAAATAAGGAATTATTTTAAAAAAAGTTTCCAATACGCTGGAACTTTGCTCTGGAACAGTGATCCAGATGAGATTAGAAATGCCCACTCTATTTCCTTCTTCCAAACCCAATATATCCAGTGGTTTCAGAGATGATAATAATAATAATGCTTTATTTATAGAGGGTGACTCATTAGTCAAAGACTATTCTCCCTTGAGGTCCTCTATGCAGCTAAAATAAATAAATTCCTTTGTATGAGGGCCTCAAGGTAGATTAGTTCTTAGCTAATTGTGTTACCCTCTTTAAATAAAGTTATTATTATTATTATTATTATTATAATGTAATGTAATGTGGTTTTCATTTTGGGTATTGAAAACCTCTTTTGATAATTCCTCTTTTGTAACCTGATTTGATCCTTTAATTACCACCATCAAAATTATATACTGGTTAAAACAATGCATGATACAAAATACATGACTCATTTTGACTTAGCTGATTGGTATTATTTTGGAAATTAGAAGTACACTTTGTACACAAAATTCCAATTGTATGAATGAATCATTTAATAAAACTTATTGACTTATTTGATTTGGATAATTGCACAGGTGGCTTACACATTATTGGTATATTATTAATTGTCCATTAGAATTAACTGGGCTAAATTTGATTAATAAAAGTACAAACTGGCATTTCAAGTACTCTTTTGCACTTGCGCCTTCTGCAGGGTCCCTCACCTCCCTGCCTCTCTCAGACATTTGTACTTACGACAGAATGTGGATCAATTTCCACCCATCTAAATTATCAGGTGCCCCAAAGTGCATGTAATCATGGAATTGGGGTGGCGCTATAAATGGGTGGTTCCCAATAAGCGTCTGGACAACAGATACAGACTAACTACATGAGTGTGTGTTGGGTCAATTCTCACTCATGTTAGCCATACATACAGGCTGTTTGGGACTTAAGTGTCCCACGACCTGTTCGGCTAAATTAATCAGCGCTCTTTGAGTGCATAAATGCATGGGGTATGTGGCTCTCTTTCCTTCCCCCATGAATAATTAAACAGCCTGCTGTGCAGGCCTAAACCAGTCGCACATGCCCTACTGGGCAAATGCGACTTTAATTTAATTATCAATCAATCAATCAACTTCTCACTGTAATCTTGGTATGGATTCTAGCATTTCCATTACACAATGGAACGCAACAATATTCATCTTGTTTTTGGTCCAAGACATTCATGTGTAACCATCGATGATGCCGAGTCTATTACATGAATCCAGTTTAGCCTCATTATCATCCTAATGACTAAGGGTTACATTAATACATGAATAAATTTTAAGAAGGATCTATTTTCAGCCAGTCAAGCAATCTCTGAAATCGTAGTAGTTTTTCTCTACCTGTACCTTCTAATTAACTCTATGACAATCAACTGCCCCAGGATAGTTTTACATGGGCACTAAGTGGAACGGTTTAACGTTTATGCAGGTTATACGTAGGTTATGAACATATATTATTGTTGTAAATATGCAGGTTAAAAGCATATAGTATTGTGGTAAACAAATATCTCTCTCTCTCTCTCTCCATACCTGCTATGTTACCTGGCACCCAAATCAGGGAAATCTGTGTTCACACTGTGGGAGATTGGGTCTAAATCAGGGAGATTAGCATAACAAAATATTTTGTAATAAATTTAAGCACGAAAGTGCACATCATGCCAAAACTAAGTAAATTAACTACAATGATTTCGAGTTACTCAACTTTATACATTTTTTTGTATGTTATTTTCACTATGCTTCACACGTTTATATTTGTCTATCCAAGCACTGTTGCACTTGTAAACATATTTATTTTCAATGGCATATTTTCCTTTGAATCTGCATTCATTTCAACATGGTACCAAAGTTATTATATTTCTAAAGAGTTCAAGAACTGCTTTATACTTGTTAGGTGCCTGCAAAATGTTATACACAACACATTACTCAATACTGAAATAATGACGAATAACACAAATTATGTATGAACAATCAATGCATCAGCACATATCATGAGTTATCATTTGATTAATTGTTAGGTCAATAACAACTTGGCTGATGGAATCCGATAGTTGTAAACAGTCGTTAACAGTCTAAATGAATGTTGTTAAAGCTGGAAATACATATGCTTGGCAGATTTGTTATTTCCAGGAGTGTTTGTTGGCAAATTGGTCAATCAACAGATTGGGGCCAAAATCAAAAGACTACCAGACAATTTGGGAGACTCTGCATGTATGTGGTTTGGGAGTCAAAAATCAAGTTTTTCACATGACAGGTTGTGTTATGGCAGTTATGCATAATACCCATTTGTGCTCGTCACCTTCTTAAGTTGTTGTTCTTGTAGTTTTAATGTCATTTTGCAGCACAAGATCTTCTATACATGGCAGTCAGTACATCTGATTGAGGAAGAACACAGGAAGAACCACCAAACATGGGAAACTACTGGCAAGCTTTCTCACACATACCCACATTGGCCAAGACTGCAGATAGAACCCACATGGACAGAGGTGAGATTTCAATGATCTATACAAGTGAGTGCCTTAGACCATCCTGCCACCTGGGTCCCCATATTCCTAAGTACGAAAAGGAGTTTGATAGGAATGGAGAACTTTACAAAATCAGATAATTTTAAGTGCCATTTTGTGACAAATTTAAAATAATACCTAATACTATTCTTGAAATACAATGTGTATATATATATATATATATATATATATATATATATATATATATATGCAAATTTATACAAGAAAATCATGTGTGCTGGGGCAGTTAAAACACATTTTCTGTGTAACAAGGAAGGAATTTATCACTATTCAGCTCTTCTTAAAGCTGAACTTCCTATGAAAAATTCATGGATCTGCCTCTGGTGTGAATTAAGATGTACATGTAGTTTACCTATGGGAGCTTTCAATTCTCTGGCTTAAGAATTGGGCAACCAAGACAATTTTTACATACAGTAAACAAATTATCATAATTGTTAATGTTTAACACATACAATTAACATCACTATTACTATTAACAGTGGCCCCAGCTGTGAAGGCACTCACCTTTACAGATTACAGACATCTCACCTCTGTCCACATGGGTTTAAGTCTCGGGCTCAGCCAATAAGGGTATGTTAGAAAGCTTGCCATTAGCTTCCCATGGGTCATTGTTTATTCCAAGGGTTTGCCTAGGTTCTTCCTCCATCAAATATAATGGAGGCCAGGTATAGTCTCTTATGTACTGCAAAATGGCTGCTACATATTCCCCCGCTTTGTTGGGGGTGGGTTGTAGTGGAATTTTGGTTATCATTATCTAGAGGGTGATCGCCTTTGGTGTTATTGCCCGGATCGAGTAAATATTAATATAAAGTGTGGAACTTATAGGTGGAATAGATAGAGATCTGAGCAGATATATAAAACAGAATAACATGAGCCCCCGTACATGAAAAATAACAATTTTAATCAATTACATAAATAACCGTGACAATGCATTGCATTAGGAAGATATACTTCTTTTTTAAATAAATCATTCACCGAATTTCAAACACAAATATACTTATATAAATAGATGATCTGTTTTAAATGATAGAATTAGTTCATCATAGAATAGAGTGAACAATCAAAGTTATTGCCCTGGTACAGCTTCATAACCTGATTATTTCCGTTTCATTCCAAATTCACTGTGACTGTTCTCCAACTTTTCTGTGACTGTTCGTCTTGGTCCTTTCCACTTTTTCCTTCTCCAAACTCTCTATTGTCTCACCTCTTTTGGCCCTTGAACTTTGTGTGGGTAGGTGGATATGTAAGTACATGATACGTAGATAGTCTGATAGGTCGGTACCTTGTGTTTTCAAGCATTGCTCGCTTCTACCGCCAAAATCGTGTCCGTTGATTTTCCAGACATCCGATCCCTTGGTTAATTATTTACGAGTGAATTTCTTCTAAATTCGACCTCGGAGTCTCCTACCTTTGTTTTCTCTTGCAGAAAAGTGTAGACTGACTAAAAATTTTGCGATGGGACATATTAAAACCAAGGATTTCATGTGGGAATCATACCCCTTATCTAGCGTAACCAATCCGAATTAAATATCTTTCCCGCCTTTAATAACTAGGCGCCAAATTTATAGTCTGCATGACCTCTAAATTCCCAAATAACTAATTCTGGAAAATCTCAAATCTGACAATTCCGATACAAGACCGAAGTTAACCCTATCCTCCCAGTCTGTCTGACAGTTAAATAAATGAATGTTTAATTAAGAATCGTTTCTCTCCCGACACAGCCATTATAAAATCCATGCATTATGGTGATTTAAACACACGCCAGTCCCCATAAATCTAATTAATCATTCACCTGCCCAAATTAATGTGCTCTTCATAGATCGACAGAAATTTGCACCCTTACAACGGCATTATACCCATAACAACAGCATTAAACCTATAACAGCAGCAGCAACAGCTACAATTTAACATATATAAATTCATACTGATAAAACTTGATACAATTTTTTGACACAATCTTTTTTTAAAATTTTGATTTATGCTAAAGACAGCTGCTGAAAAAACATACTTGCCAACAATCTGAAGAAGAATGAGGTAAGCAGTCCAAAACGCAGTACATTTGTGCTCAAAACATGCTGAAGGAAGGGTGGTGAAGCAGTATACAGAACTGATGGCTCGCCACCACAAATCTGTACACTTTATTATCATTTATTCAACACCCCAATTCTCCCTTCCTTGAGCACCAATTCCTACAAGAAGACTGTGATCCTAAGGCGATTAATTATGCACAATTTCTCAAATATATCATGAGACTTCATTTGATGTTTGGCTACCTCCCAGTAACCCAGTTAAGAATAAATTTCTCTCTCAACTGTCACCACACAGGCAAAATAAGTATGAAGTTTAAAAATTCTTCAATTCTGATTAATAAGACATGGTGGAGGATAAAGGGACAGCTGGTCTAATGCATGGATGGACAGAGAGACTTGCAAAGGTTTCACAATATCTGCACCCATGACACTAAAGGGGATTAGTAAGGTTTCACAATATCCCTACCCATGACATTAAAGGGCATAAGTAAGGTTTCACAATATCCCCACCCATGACACTAAAGGGTATAAGTAAGGTTTCACAATATCCCTACCCATGACACTAAAGGGTATAAGTAAGGTTTCACAATATCCCTACCCATGACACTAAAGGGTATAAGTAAGGTTTCACAATATCCCTACCCATGACACTAAAGGGTATAAGTAAGGTTTCACAATATCCCTACCCATGACACTAAAGGGGATTAGTAAGGTTTCACAATATCCCTACCCATGACACTAAAGGGTATAAGTAAGGTTTCACAAAATCCCTACCCATGACACTAAAGGGTATAAGTAAGGTTTCACAATACCCTACCCATGACACTAAAGGGTATAAGTAAGGTTTCACAATATCCCTACCCATGACACTAAAGAAGTGGGATAAGCAAGGCATAATATGGTCTTGGAAAATAAAGTTGTACACATTGTTGTCTCATGAATGTCCGTGAACTGAATTCCAATATGAACTTAATGGTCAAACATTCTCCTCCATCAAACATATTATCTTGGCATCAAGTCAAACATACTATCTTGACATACTGTCCCAAGCCAAACATACTATTCTGGTAGACTATCCAAAGTCAACGATATTGTCATCAAGCAAAACATACTATTCTGGCATAAAGCCAAACATACTATCCTGGCATCAAGCCGAACATACTATCCTGGCATCAAGCCAAACATACTATGCTGACAAACTATCCCAAGTCATATTTACTATCTTGATTCTAACATACTGTGTTACATATATTTAATCTGCATTGTTTGTTATTTGTTTAAAATTTATTATATGTTATATATATATATATATATATATATATATATATATATATATATATAAAATTGCATTTTGGACTTGACCTTTTCCAAAATCAAGTTCACTGTGTTCCTGACAAAAGACTCTGATGACGCTTTTGTTTTAGTAAACAACTAATACATAGCTAATATTTTCTCTACGAGTGTTGAGTTTAATATTAGGAAAATTATCAACAGATGACAACATATTTATTAGGGTCTGGATCATGTTTATTGGAATTTCACCAAACAAATACCCAGCCTACCTGATGTTTAGCACATTTTATGTTATAATTTTACAAACAGAATCTCCTAGAATGGGCTTTTCCAATAAGCATTGGCGATAAAACATTTTGGACTATTTGAGATTGAATTCAGTCTTCACTTTGTATTCAAGGGAAATAAATTATTTGTTGAATTTATAGAAAACTTGTTGGTTTTTACTCTTTTCTATTACTTATTTTAAGACCATAGAGCCGTAATATACAGTTCTGAGTGAAACATACTATCCTGAGTGAAACATACTGTCCCGAGAAAACATACTGTCCCGAGTCAAACATACTGTCCTGAATAAAACAAAGTCATGAGTTAAACATACTGTCCTGAGTCAAACATACTGTCCTAGTCAAACAAGCCATCTCAAGTCAAACATACTATCCTGAACCTTGCATACTATCCAGGCATACCATCCTCAGCCTTGCATACTTTACAGGCATACTATCCTGAGCCTTGCATACTATCCAGGCATGCTATCCTGAGCCATGCATGCTATCCAGGCATACTATCCTGAGCCTTGCATACTATCCAGGCATACTATCCTGAGCCTTGAGTTCTATCCAGGCATACTATCCTGAGCCTTGAATACTATCCAGGCATACTATCCCGAGTTAATGATATTATCTCTAATCATACATAATTCCCTAGTCAAACATACTATGATATGCCCAACATCATTAGTAAATGGAGATCAAATGAAAATGTTAACTTACTGGAAAGAAAGCTTCAAACTCTCACTGATAAGGACCAGAAAAGGCAATACACAGACAAATAAAAAATTTTATAAAACCAGAATACTTTGGGATGATTAACAGATACCTTCAAAGACGCGAGACTAAAATGCTAAATATTTTCAAATAAAAGAATACCAAAAATGAACCTTACTTCCTCACTGACTTGTTGCTAAAATGTTTGAAACTTCAGCTTAATTTAAATTTGTAAAAATATGTTTGAAAATTTCAGTATAATTTAAATTTGAAAAACTGTGTCCCAGGTCCCCAATTCCAAAAAAAACCACTCAAAAGAATGATAGGCATCCTGAAATTGTATTGTGCATATGTGTGTGTGTGTGTGTGTGTGTGTGTGTGTGTGTGTGTGTGTGTGTGTGTGTGCGTTTGTGATTTGGATTTTTAATGTAGCTTTAACAATTATCAGTCATATCACTAAGATGTCTGCAGTGTGGCAGTTTATAGTGACGTCTAGTACTGAGGAATCATGCCGCACCCAATTACATTATCCTAACCCCAGGCCGACCAGCTCTAATACTAACCTCTTATCGGTGACTGCCAATCGAGGCAGTTGCGAGTACCATTTATATAAGTTGAAGGCATGACTCGGCCGGGGTTCAAACCTGTGACCTCCTGCATCCGAGGTGGAGGCTCAAATGACTTAAGCCGCTAGAGCAGTCTGAAATTGTATTACAATTTAATTTTCTGTACACAAACTAACGTCAAGAAACATACTACTGCAACCAAAACAGAGAGATCAGAAATTTATACAACTACAGCATGGACAGTTCAGTAACCTATGACAATCTAAACAATGCAATCATAAACTGGACAGTTCAATAACCTATGACAATCTAAACAATGCAGCCATAACATGGACAGTTCAATAACCTATGACAATCTAAACAACGCAGCCCTAACATGGACAGTTCAATAACCTATGACAATTTAAACAATGCAGCCATAACATGGACAGTTCAATAACCTATGACAATCTAAACAATGCTGCCCTAACATGGACAGTTCAATAACCTATGACAATCTAAGCAATGCAGCCATAACATAGACAGTTCAATAACCTATGACAATCTAAACAATGCTGCCCTAACATGGACAGTTCAATAACCTATGACAATCTAAGCAATGCAGCCATAACATGGACAGTTCAATAACCTATGACAACCTAAACAATGCAGCCATAACATGGACAGTTCAATAACCTATGACAATCTAAACAATGCAGCCATAACATGGACAGTTCAATAACCTGTGACAATCTAAACAATGCAGCCATAACATGGACAGTTCAATAACCTGTGACACTCTAAACAATGCAGCCATAACATGGACAGTTCAATAACCTATGACAATCTAAACAATGCAGCCATAACATGGACAGTTCAATAACCTATGACAATCTAAGAAATGCAGCCATAACATGGACAGTTCAATAACCTATGACAACCTAAACAATGCAGCCATAACATGGACAGTTCAATAACCTATGACAAGCTAAACAATGCAGCCATAACATAGACAGTTCAATAACCTATGACAATCTAAACAATGCAGCCCTAACATGGACAGTTCAATAACCTATGACAATCTAAGCAATGCAGCCCTAACATGGACAGTTCAATAACCTATGACAACCTAAACAATGCAGCCATAACATGGACAGTTCAATAACCTATGACAACCTAAACAATGCAGCCATAACATGGACAGTTCAATAACCTGTGACACTCTAAACAATGCAGCCCTAACATGGCCAGTTCAATAACCTATGACAATCTAAACAATGCAGCCATAACATGGCCAGTTCAATAACCTATGACAATCTAAACAATGCAGCCATAACATGGACAGTTCAATAACCTATGACAATCTAAACAATGAAGCCATAACATGGACAGTTCAATAACCTATGACAATCTAAACAATGCAGCCCTAACATGGACATTTCAATAACCTATGACAATCTAAACAATGCAGCCCTAACATGGACAGTTCAATAACCTATGACAATCTAAACAATGCAACCCTAACATGGACAGTTCAATAACCTATGACAATTTAAACAATGCAGCCCTAACATGGACAGTTCAATAACCTATGACAATCTAAACAATGCAGCCCTAACATGGCCAGTTCAATAACCTATGACAATCTAAACATTGCAGCCCTAACATGGACAGTTCAATAACCTATGACAATCTAAACAATGCAGCCATAAATAACATGGACAGTTCAATAACCTATGACAATCTAAACAATGCAGTCATAAATAACATGGCCAGTTCAATAACCTATGACAATCTAAACAATGCAGCCATATATAACATGGACAGTTCAATAACCTATGACAATCTAAACAACGCAGCCATAAATAACATGGACAGTTCAATAACCTATGACAATCTAAACAATGCAGCCATAAATAACATGGACAGTTCAATAACCTATGACAATTTAAACAATGCAGCTATAAATAACATGGACAGTTCAATAACCTATGACAATCTAAACAATGCAGCCATAAATAACATGGACAGTTCAATAACCTATGACAATCTAAACAATGCAGCCATAACATGGCCAGTTCAATAACCTATGACAATCTAAACAATGCAGCCATAACATGGACAGTTCAATAACCTATGACAATCTAAACAATGCAGCCCTAACATGGACAGTTCAATAACCTATGACAATCTAAACAATGCAGCCCTAACATGGACAGTTCAATAACCTATGACAATCTAAACAATGCAGCCATAACATGGACAGCATAACATGGACAGCCATAATGTAGACAGCCATAACATGGACAGTTATTTAAGCTTAATCAGCAAAAAAAAAAAAGATTAAATAATGACAACTTGTTTAATTTTACAAAGAAACCACACTGTATATTACGAGGATAAGTTCATGATTATCTCTTATGGTTTTGTATAGTGAGTTACCATCAGGAATCCTAGTCAAATAAAGCCTGCCAATGATCAAGTTCTATATAGTTAGTCACTATCATTGGGATGTCTAAATGGAGTAAAACCTGCCACTGAACCTGACAATTTGAGGACATAGTTGCTACAAGCATCAGTTTAAAAAAATAAAAACCTTCAAAGCTGGCAACCCTGAAGAATCTGGCCTGAAAAATCTGGTGTTATATTTTGAGTTTGTTTATTAAAAATGGGTTTCTTATGATCATCTGATGGATGACACTGTTAGAATAAAATTTTAAATGGTTACTTGCAAAATAATGAAATAAAGCAAAATTTTGTAATATTTGTGAATGATTTCCTTTAATTTTTGCATTTTTTGATAAAATTAAGTATTATAAGTTTGTATTAAAATCAAATTGTCAGTAAAGACTTTGATCACTACATATTGTACTATACAACAAAGACTGATATTTTAGTTGTGTTGGATTGGTTTTCAAATATGGTCTTACTAATGGTAAATGACTAATTTTATTTCATATATTTTATACCACTTTCAATGAAATGAAATATTTCATTCAACACGGTTTACATGTGAAATCTTAAAAAGCACTTTTGAAAAAATTTAAGAAGCTTAAAATTAAAAATCCCCTATTGTAAATATGTCACTTCCAACAAAAATGTGAAACATAAGGAAAAACCTTCAGCAATTTTTGTTGCCAAATTATACTTGAAATAAAAATGGAAATTTTGCATCTAGGAGATGTCACTTTTTCTCATTTCCTTTTACAAAGTTTTAGATAGGGCTAATTCTGGAACTGAGAATTTGTAGGGGACACCAATCCCCCTAGATTTTTTGTAAAAAAGGAAAACTTGTTTAAGTACTGGAGGGGTTAAATGAAAAAAAATAAAGGTTCTGAGGTCTAAATCTCTGGGTCTTCATGATAATCTTGAATATTTTACATTTTCACAAATGATATGCAGGTGCGTTTTTAATTTAATGATGACCATAATAAAACTAATGTCACTGTGTAGGATTAATGATGATCATAATAAACCAATGGCACTGTGTAGGACAAATGATGACTATAATAAAACCAATGTCACTGTGTAGGACTAATTATGACCATAATAAAACCAAAGGCATTGTGTAGGACAAATGACCATAATAAAACCAATGTCCTTGTAGGACAATGACGACTATAATAAAACCAATGTCACTGTGTAGGACTAATTATGACCATAATAAAACCAATGTCACTGTGTAGGACAAATGACCATAATAAAACCAATGTCACTGTGTAAGAATAATGATAAGAACAGTGGAATGCAAATTTATTGTTCCTGTCAAAAAATACACAGAACTATACCGTAAACTATACTTTCCTGTACATAGCACAAGTACCATATGTACCAACTTCAAAACACATTCAAGTCAGTATTTACTCTTTTGTGTCTTGACATATGATGGCTGTTATTATTCTTGAATAATACTGTGTACTGATAAATGATGGTTGTTATTATTATTCCCTAATACTTTGTATTGACAAATCATGTTTGTTATTATTCTCTTATAATACTGTATTGACAAATCATGTTTGTTATTATTCTCTTATAATACTGTATTGACAAATCATGTTTGTTATTAGTATTATTCCCTAATACTGTGTATGGACATTTCAAGTTTGTTATTAATATTATTCTCTAATAATACTCTGAAATATAAGATTAGCATGCAGAACACTGGCAACACATTAGTAAACAATGCATTGGAACCAAGACTGTAATTACCAAGTGGATCCTTACACCTGTGTACATGGTAGAAGACAATTAAGAAACAATAACTGGGACTCCAAAATTTCTGTTCAGCATTTTTGGCAATTAGATTTGATTTAAGGAAGCAAAGGTCTGCCAGGAAGTTTCTTAATTGAATCAGGCAGGAAGGTAGTTAAAACAGACTGGAGAGTAACATAAAACTGCTCCCTCTCTCTCTCTCTCTCTCTCTCTCAACATAGCTCTGCTATAAAGCACTTGGGAAGTAATTGGTAGACTACAGACATTTAATGGACAAACATTCTCAAAAGATTTAGAATGTAAATTTCAATTGGTGTATCATTAATTTTGCCATGGAAAATTCTATCAGTGCTGATAACCAATGCACCTGTTGTCCAGACAGTGTGGTCATATAAATACACATTTAGATGCTATGTTCACTTTATGAGAAAATAAAATGAACATTATCTACACTAAGCTTGCACATTTCACAGACTGGACTGTCCCTAGATGACCCAACACTTCAAAGAGTCAGAATCTTCATTTAATGCACACATCTGGTCAACTTTAGACTAGCTAGTATGCAATCATATTTCACTCTGCCAATGAACTGGGCATTTCAAATTCCTAAATTCTACCATACATGTACATAAATTGTACTCATGAAAAACAAATAACTCACTTACCCTTTATAACTTACTTTAATCTTCAGCACCAGTGAATAATTTTTAGTTGTATGCCTTAATATTCAAAACATTGAGAATTTATCTGAGATAGGTGTTACAGGCATATACACTAATTTCTGTCGGTTTATTTTTAAACAGCTATATATTGACAACACTGACTTATTTTCTACAAATTAACACAAGGTTGCTAGCTCCCACAGTGTAAAATCTGCCTTCACTCCACCAATTCCATGCCAATTATTTTATCCTGTCAATGTGTTCAGCTATTGATAACATATCAACATAACTTAGAGACTCCAGGCTTATTACTCATGTATAATTTAAACAGTTTCCTGACCATTTAATAACCACTTTTGCATGAAGCGTCTCGGTTGCTTCCTATTATATCTATGTGGATGGAATTTGAATGCCACATTTCTAGCAGTGAAATACATTCCATTCAGTTCTGACTACTAGTTATTGTTTATTCAAGTCCAGTGTAAAGCAATAGCCACAAATCTGAACTAAATGCTATTTATTCACCTTCTGCTTATTCACCATGTGATGCACCAGAAGCATTGCATTAGAACTCAATCAAAATGGATACAAAGCATAGATAACTCTTGCAAACATGGCTATTAAATGAAATATTAAAGTCACTAATGGGGAACAAGTTTTGGAATGTCTCCTTTTATACTGATATAATCAGTGACTGAATGTGATGGGATGAAACAAACATTAACAAGGGAGCATATCCCAGTCTGAGTTCTAGTCACCTTCTCTTAAAATGCAGATGATGGCGAAGTGTTATCAATAATTTCCTTTTCCAATGACTGAAATGAGCACACACTGCCATGACATTTGTTTTGCATCTGTAGCAGGTACGAAGTAATGAATCTGACTGTCTGTCATCTCCATTCTGACACTCGGACTTGTTCTAGATAAGATCTGAAGATAACACTCTAAAGTCTTCTTAATTTAAATAATAACATGAAATAAGATGTTTCTAAGGCATTCATGCAGCACAAACAAAATGCGTGGTGACCAAGATAAGCCATGCATCTAATCAAATGAATCAGCCTGAAATGACCTAAAAGGATGAAATAAAATCACTGACTGGTAGTCTATTCATATTTTTTTAAATCTTGTAAAGAATGAAAATGGCATATGAACAGAAGATTGCAAGTCTATGTCTGTCTGTAACCTGCACAGAGGAAATACAATCAAGATGTCAACACATAAAATCACAAACAACCTACCAATGACAGACCTTCTAAAGATGAGAATAACATCAAGTTCATATGTTTATCAATAATGTATTACATTGCTGTGTATCATGAATCATGTCGATTATGTACCATTTCACTTGTATTATATTTTCAAACCCTACCTATTTGTTTCTTCATTACATCCTTCCCATATTCTGAAAATTTATACAGAATGAGGAATTGATTTCCAACAGGGATCAGGCCACTAATTCATCTCCCACAGAAATAAATGTTAATATATTAGAAATAAAAATAATTTTTGCATTAGGTTAGCAAACAAACTTCCATTAATTAGAGTTAGAGAAACAATTTTCAGCCTTGAAATACAGCTGTTTTGCAGCATTTGTATGAACCTCATGCTCCTAAATAGGGGCAGTCCATCATGGCCTGCATCTAACAGCCTATCAACAAGAGTCCATATGCTACATGGATGAAGTAAATACAGAATATTAAAATAAAAATAAATATTGTGTTGTCAACTATAGTACATTGATTCAAATTTATGAAATACACAAAGGAAACAAATAAAATTCATTTACAAGCCAACGGGTGCATATTTTTTTTTACTCCCACACCAGTAGGCTGGTTCTCTGGCTGTAAATTAATCAGTGATCAGATTCATACATTATCAGTTCTAGAATCAACCTTGCATTATAGCAGTCTGATTCGCACCAAGACAAGGCTATGCTCTGTTGATCTTGAGTCATCCATCAATTTACAGCATTCTGATCCAAAGAAAAAAAAATCATCAATTGGAAAATATAATTATACACAATAATTCTCCCTAACATGAAATAAGACACTTAAGCTGCATGGTAGGCTACTAAAAAAATGGACCTGGAGTTCCCAAGGTCACAAGAACAACTTTTATCAAGGCATGTCAGATATCTGTAATATGGGCAATCTTAATCTGTAGCTGACTGAGATGCATGTATAATATTTTGAATGTCTGGCAAGAAATCATTTCATTATGACAGCATATAAATCATAATAGTGTTGCATATTTAAATGTTTGATAAATATGACAGGACTCTGCATATATATGATATAAAATCCACTGAAAGCCAATCTGTGACCATGGTCATTCTCCAATATGATGAACAACTCAATCTTGACCACAGTAATTCATTTACATAATTAAGAACCTAACAGAAATTAGGAACACAAAAAAATGTGTTTCTGGTCAGCTGACCATCACAGTTTTGCATTACTGACCCTTGCACTTTTTCCTCTCATGGAGAAAAAAAAATGTTAAAAAAAAATGACCTGCCTTGTGACCATACTTTTAGAACAGTGCAATAGAAAACACACATTCTATTCTTTGCCCTATTATAATTCTACTGTAATTCACACATATGATGAACAACCTAAATGTAACTGCCATTATTCTCCCCATATGAATAAGCCATTATTCTCCCCATAAGAATAACCAAATTTTGACAACCTGACTACTGTAATTCTCCATAGAATGAAAAACCTAAATGAGTACTAAAATTCTCCAATAAATAAATCCATGCTTGCATTTAGTCATAAACCCACCCTCTCTTTTGCAAAGTTTGGTCACCCTTTCCCTTGCTTGTTTGCTACATTTGGTAATCTGTTCCCCCCTCCATGTTGCAAGATTTGGCAATGCGTACTCAACACACACAAATACACACATACACACTCTTGCAAGGTCCCTAACTTTTGCAAAACCTAGAAATTTTCTAGTAGTAGAGTGGGGTGACATAGGGTCTACGGGACTCCCATGTTAGAAAGTCCTGCAGCCCTATAGGGTCTATGGGAAGTTAACATGGGTGGGTCTGTATAGGGACAATGGGAATTTAACATGGTTGGACTATCTGGGGCAATAGATAGGAATTGAACATGGATGGGACAGTATAGAGACAAGGGGAATTGGATAGGGTGACGTCATGGTGCAAATAGAGACACAGACAAAGAGACAGGGTTAGAGACATAGACATACATAGATTTATCCCTAACCCTGTTTCTATGTCTATGTCTCTATTTGTCTCTCATCCCTAGAGTAGTGCATATTCAGGTTAGCCACTTGCAACACTGTTCCTCATAACTCCGCTCAATTGAGGTCAGCCACTTGCAACATTGTTGCCATTGTTTCCCATGTGTCCAGTACCATGACATCACCCTATCCAATTCCCCTTACTATACAGTCCCATCCATGTTCAATTCCTATCTACTGTCCCTGATAGTCCCACCATGTTAAATTCCCATTGTCCCTAGACAGTCCCAATCCCTTGTTGCGATGGTAAATTTCCCTTGTCGCTATACAGTTCCAATCCCTTGTTGCAATATTAAATTTCCCTTGTCTCCAGACAGGCCACCCATGTTCAATTCCCCTTGTCCATAGACAGGCCCACCCATGTTAAACATTCCCTATGTTAAATTCCCATTGTCCCTATACAGGCCCAACCATGTTAAATATTCCCTATGTTAAATTCCCATTGTCCCTATACAGGCCCACTCATGTTAAACATTCCATATGTTAAATTCCCATTGTCCCTATACAGGCCCACTCATGTTAAACATTCCATATGTTAAATTCCCATTGTCCCTATACAGGCCCAACCATGTTAAACATTCCCTATGTTAAATTCCCATTGTCCCTATACAGGCCCACTCATGTTAAACATTCCATATGTTAAATTCCCATTGTCCCTATACAGACCCACCCATGTTAAATTCCCATAGACCCCTCAGGGCCGCAGCACTTTTTAACCCTTTACCTCATGCAAGCGCCTTTGGACACCTCTACTCCATTCTCATGGAAGCGCCTTTGGATGCCTCTACCTGATTCGCATGTAAGAGTCTTTTGACGCCTCTACACCATTCTCATGGAAGCGCCTTTTGACACCTGCTGTAAACATTAACCATTTTGAGTGGGTTTTCGTAGCGCCACCTTCGGGGAAAACCCCCTATTAGATACTACATTCATTGGTGTGAATGACCATTATGTCAGATCACGTGGTCACTGTTTATGCTCTGGTCAGAATCTGCTATTTAAAGTAACTAGGTCGTATTCTCCACTCTCCAAAATGGAGGTTGTGGATTTCGTTCAGTACTTACTCGAGTTTTCATGATTAGAATCACAACTATGAAAGCTTCAATAACTTAGGTAAAGGCTCTGATACTGATGTAGGAAGCCATTAGTTTTTATAAATTATCAAATTCAGCTGATTTAGTGATGTAGATGCAGACAAAGAACTTGTAAATTTCAAGTATGAGAAATGGCAGCTACGGTTGGTCACACGGCTTCACTGACTTGACGGTGAATGAGTTCTCTCAAGATTTTAAAGCACATAAAAAATTCATCTGTGAAAAATAATTATACAGCTATAACGATCAGATTTTACTCTTAAATCTTTCCATACATAATATATGTGTACCAAAAATGTAAAATGGTTAAAATTGCTGTTAAACGTATCATACACTTCACTGCTTAACAGGCCTATGTGTATGGAATAGAAAAAGTAACAGGTGTTCTATTTATAGCGCACTGCACTGGGTAACTTTGCTACATGCATATCGAAGGGCTAAAAAGCCATACACTCTACGAGGTAAAGGGTTAACATGAAAGTCCTGTAGACCCAATGTCGCCCCACTCCACTACTTTTGCTCCTTTACCTTTTCCCTTTTTACAGAATTTTGGTAATGTTTCCTCCCTCCCTTTTGCAAAACTCATAAGTTCATCACTGCCAGCAATCACCCTACATCTGCAAACTTTGTAAATTTTTACCCATTCTTTTAATAAAATTTGGTAATATTCCCCCTCCCATTGCAAATTTTGGCAATCTTTTCCCCTCTCTTTTGAATATTTAGGTATTTTGTTTTTAGAAAGGTTTTTCCAATGAAAAGCCACACCATCATCTTTCAAAAATGTACAAGGCTGGCCCTCAGGGTTTTTTCATGACAACAATACCAGTACAAAAAAGTCTATGTACTTTGTGAAAGTTACCTTGTATCCCTCCCAAACTAAAACTAAGTAAATTAAAACTTGAGACTTACAATGTGAAAGTTACCGTTTGTCCCTCCCTAATTAACACAATGTACAATCAGCAATTTGAGACTTACAATGTGAAAATTACCTTGTATCCCTTCCTAATTAACACCATGTACAATCAACAATCTGAGACTTACAATGTGTTACCTTTTGTCCCTCACTAATTAACACCATGTACAATCAAAAACATGAAACTAACCTTTTGAAACATTTGTCCTCTTGATTGAAATCACTAGATTTCATCAAATATCATTCATAGCAGTCTTTTATGTGTCCTTTTGCACACCCTTTTACCAAAACAATATACATATACAGTTATGAAATATATGATCCACATATATGAATAGGTAAATACAATGACAAAAAAAGGTCATTTTACATGCTGTAAACCTTAAGTAACCACAAAATAGAGAGTAACAATGGTTTCAAAGCAGAATTGACACGTGTAAATAACCATACATACAGAATAGTATATGTTTAGTTCAAAAGCAAAAAAAAAGATAATAGCTACAAAAGAGTGTAACAAGACTGACAACAGGGACACTATGAATGAATTAGATTGCCAAAAGGAATACTATAAATGAATTATAGGCTGACAGCAGGGACACTATCAATGAATTATAGACTGCCAATAGGGATACTATAAATGAATTATAGACTAACAACAGGGATACTATTAATGAATTATAGACTAACAACAGGGATACTATCAATGAATTACAGACTGACAACAGGGACACTATCAATTAGTTAAATTACAACTGGGACACTATCAATGAATTACAGACTGAAAACAGGGACACTATCAATGAATTACTGACTGACAACAGGGACACTATCAATGAATTATAGACTGACAACAGGGACACAATCAATAATTTACAGAACTGACAACAAGGACACTATCAACGAATTATAGACTGACAACAGGGACACTATCAATGAATTATAGACTGACAACAGGGATACTATCAATGAGTTATATACTGACAACAGGGACATTGTCAATGAATTACAGACTGACTACAGGGATACTATCAATGAATTACAGACTGAGAACAGGGACACTATCAATGAATTAGAGAACTGACAACAGGGACACTATCAATGAATTATAGACTGACAACAGGGATACAATCAATAATTTACAGAACTGACAACAAGGACACCATCAGTAAATTATAGACTGACAACAGGGATATTATCAAAGAATTACAGAACTGACAACAGGGACACTATCAATGAATTACAGAACTGACAACAGGGACACTATCAATGAATTATAGACTGACAACAGAGACACTATCAATGAAATATAGACTGACACAGGGACACTATCAATGAATTACTGACTGACAACAGGGATACTATCAACGAGTTATATACTAACAACAGGAACACTATCATTCAATAGATTGACAACATGGACACTATCATTGAATGATTGACAACAGGGATATTAATCAATTACTGACAACAAGAACAGTATCAATGAGATACAGACTGACAACAGCAACACTATCAATGAGTTATAGATGGACAACAGGGACACTATCAATGAAATATAGACCGGAAACAGGGACACTATCAAGGAATTAGAGACTGACAACAAAGATAGCATCAATGAATTATAGACTGACAACAGGGACTCTATCAATGAATTATAGATTGACAACATGGACACTATCAATGAATTACAGACTGACAACAGGGACTCTATCAATGAATTATAGACTGACAACATGGACACTATCAATGAATTATAGACTGACAACAGGGACTCTATCAATGAATTATAGACTGACAACAGGGACACTATCAATGAATTACAGACTGACAACAGGGACAATATCAATGAATTATATACTGACAACAGGGACACTATCAATTAGTTAAATTAGAACAGGGACTCTATCAATGAATTATAGACTGACAACAGGGACTCTGTCAATGAATTATAGACTGACAACATGGACACTATCAATGAATTATAGACTGACAACAGGGACAATATCAATGAATTATATACTGACAACAGGGACACTATCAATTAGTTAAATTACAACAGGGACACTATCAATGAATTACAGACTGTCAACAGGGGCACTATCAATGAATTATAGACTGACAACAAGGACACTATCAATGAATTATACACTGACAACAGGGACACTATCAATGAATTATATACTGACAACAGGGACACTATCAATGCATTAATGATTGAGAGTGTTACGACCATGTAATTTAATTACTTGTGTGTTAAAATTTGAATTCTTTCTAATTCATTTTTGTATAATTATATATAATTATTATTGTGATGATGATTATGTTCGCAGGGTCTGACATTTTGAAAGAAACGTCGTGTTTATTTAGAACGTAAATATGACTCGCATGAGCACGATTTTACATGCCATGGTTTGTCGATTTAAGTAAACAGTTGGCAAAAGTGATTGGTTGTGGCCAAGGTCATTTCTAATTATACTTGTTTACACTTTGTACTGCGATGGTGAGATTTTGAAATCACCATGCATTCTTCGTGCATGTGCATGAAATGATGTTTTCGTTCAGTTTAAATACTCAGGTACCTGTGAAATAGTTAGTGAGAGTCAAATTTTAACACCTTGTAGAGTCGTTCATATACCTTGAGAAGAAGGTATTCTTTTCTGGTGCTGGAAAGAGTTGTTCATTTGTACGTCTGTAAAGCGAGATGTATATTGTTATAGTTGTCACCAAGAGTTCATCTATTTTTTAAACAATAATTGTTTTCCCTAGAGAACTACACAAGTGGCTTTGGACAAAGAAATTTAGTGAAATTGATTCTAAATTGGAACAGAACAGTACAAATTGTGATTCAAAGTGAAAATTCTGGACATTTGTGTAAAAACTTCGTCTGACGTCATCATCCACCATCTTGGAACGGAATTGAGATTCAGACTAGCTTCAATTTGAACTGTTTATTGATAGGACTTAAATGTTTTTCACAATTCCAGGACAAATGTTTGGATTTTCTTCGCAAATCGTAAGTCCTATTTCATATTTTCACCTTTTCACCGTGTTTTCTAGGGAAATAAATTATTTTTGTTAAAACTTACAAAGCTTGTAGTCTTCGCTCTTTTCTTTATGTTACTTTAAATGAGCCGATACGTAACAGAGAGCAGTAATACTATCAATGAATTATAGACTGTTAGAGCAGGATAATATCAATGAAATATAAACTTTGACAGCAGGATTAAATCAATGAATTACAGACTAACATAAGGATAACAACAGCAAATTATAGAATGTAACATCAGGATAACACCAATGAATTATAGACTGTGAGAGCAGGATAACATCAATGAATTATGGACTTTAACAGCAGGATAATATCAATGAATTATAGATTGTGACAGCAGTATAATATCAAGGAAATATAGACTCTGACAGTAGGATAACATCAATGAATTATTGACCGTAAGAGCAGGATAACATCAATGAATTATAGACTGTGATAGCAGGATAATATCAATGAAATGTAGACTTTGACAGCAGGATAACATCAATTAATTAAAATCTATGACAGGAGGATAACATCAATGAATTATAACCTGATACACCAAGTTAAAAGCAATGAATTATAGACTGTAACATCAGGGTAACATCAATGAATTATAGACTTTGTCAGCAGGATAATATCAATGAATTATAGACTGGGAGAGAGTGATAACATCAATGAATTATAGACTGTGACAGTAGTGACAATATCAATAAATTATAGACTGGGAGAGCAGAATAAATCAATGAATTATAGACTGTGACAGCAGTGACAATATCAATAAATTATAGACTGGGAGAGAGCGCTAATATCAATGAATTATAGACTGTGACAGCAGTGACAATATCAATAAATTATAGACTGGGAGAGCAGAATAACATCAATGAATTATAGGCTCTGACAGCAAGATGATATCAATGAATTATAGTCCTGTGAAAGCACTGATAATATCAATGAATTAAAGACAGTGAGAGCAGGGTACTATCATTGAATTTGAGAAAAGAGCTGGTAACTGTGCCAACGCAAATGAACATTCTCTGTTACCCTCCATGTGTGCACAAATACTTTAAAATGGTGTACAGAGGTTGATACTTCACTATTAACAATAGGTACATCATAAAGGCCCCTACTCACCAAAGATTGCCCCATTTTGCTCCTCAGCACCTTTAATTGAGTAATTTGTCTTAGGAACCTAAGGTTAGGAGGAGATGGGCATACATGGACCAGGACTCTAATAAATGAAGATGAAAAATAATACAGATTCAGTTTGAAGGACTTGTTCATACAAGTTACATCCCAGGAAAATAGATCAAACTAATGGACAAGGTCCATAACTCTATCCAAAATGGTGCAATGAGACAAAAGATGCATCAAGATCAACAAACTAAAACCAATATCAAATTGCACTGACAGGTTACTGCATTTGATAGGAAAAATATGAATTAGTGTTTCGGAGTAATACTGCACAACCTTTGAAGCGCAGTATTACTGCAAAAAAATGAATTCATATTTTCCCATACAAATGCAGTAACCTTTTTATTATATACTCATTTTGTTTATCTACCTAATTCTGAATAATAAAGAACACACTGCAAGAAACAAAGTAATTAAATTTATGCTTGATTCCAAAGTAAATACACAACTGTAGATTCATCAATACACAGTAATAATATTAATGCGCACATAGTACTGCCCTCCAACCTTCGAACTTGGTCATCCACTCATCATTAGTTTTTAAAATAATACTTGTTTTGGTCTACTTCAAATTAAAATTGTGAGTCATATTGTGATGAATATGCACTGAAACAACTTTTCCAGTTGGTCTAGTATGGATGGATTTTATCTAGTGATCCAACTCAATTCTGCTTTTGATGGACTGCATTTATTAGGCAGGTCAATTCCATATGATGTACATGTGATTTGAGCAGTGGAGGGACTATCATCAATTGTAATTGTGCTTATGTTCTATCACTGATTGTTTGGAATCATAATGTGGGGGAAAATACAAATTCTTTTAATTGAAATTATCAAACATACATAATTATGGAATATCACATTCATTTCATTTTGAGTGCAGCAAAGAAAACGTGCTTTCTGTTGGAAATGTGGTCAAAATTACAGTACAATTTTGCCGTGTGTATTAAGTTTTAGACCCATGACATGGTTCATGTAATTCAGATTTGCTAAACTAAGAACGTACATTTTGAGGAATTCAAGATGTAAAAATGTAAGTATTGCCATTCTTATTACCAACTAAAGAAGACATGTTTATGCCCTGTCACTTGTATGCTCTTTGTCTGGAGTGACCCCAGCTATGAATATAACCTGTATGGCTTCTATTGCATGCCTAACATTGTATCTTAAAAGTTAAATGGGGAAAATTGCAAACCAGCGTTTGTGTGACAGTCCATTTAGCCAGTAGAAATAAGACTTCTTCCGTCATCTTGGCTTATTGGTGCTGATACACTTAGTTTTCTACCAAAATCTTCAGTAGCATTTTGTCTCAAATTTAGTGTTTTGACTAACTTTTAAAATGATACATTTCTGACAGATATGCGATAGCCCTTGGCCTCAATTTGCTTTTCTAGGCTATTTGTAAAGACCCTAGTCATAGATACTGGTCATAGTCTGAACCATTCTATTTGCAAAAAATTATGAACATTTCTCTAAATAATTCTTTAAATGTACAGGATGGTATTTACAATACTGCATCTCTCACATTTGTTGTGGACATTACAGATATCACATTCATTCATTTTCATGTTGGAAAGTTTCATCTTCAGTAAACTTGTCCGCATCATTAACTTTATCATATCTACTTTCAAACGGATGAAACAGCTTGTGTAGTTCATTCACTAATCAATTAAATAAATCAAAAGCTAAAATGTCTGCTACACGAGTATAAATTGTTTACAAAGTAGTTCCTAATATATGATACTATTTTTAGATACACGTCATGCAATATGAAGCCATGCTGAATGGAAAAATACTGCACGATTTTGACAATGTAAAGTTGATGGTGAAAATAAAATGAGCATGTAATAATAGAATATCTTGAATGACTACTGCGCTATTCTGATTACAAGCAAATTTTTTTCCCAAGCAAAGATTTTGAAGTTCATTTACAAAGGCTATTAACTTTGTCCATTATCATGCAGACAAGACAAAAATACCCAAATGGCAGATTTAGGTGTGACAGACGATGTTCTCACAAGATTCCACCAGAACAAATCACATGTCTTTTGAGCCATGTAGAGTGCAAGCAAATGTTCCATGTTTAAACAACAATTTGCTTCCTTTGCAACTTCCCATGCTCAGATCATAAATATCTTATGAGCTTGAAATTTTCTGCAATATCACAGTACTTTCATCAGTGACTAATGTTGATCATGTGAATTATATAGTTGGTAATGTGATACATGGAGACTGGTGTAGATGGGTGGAAATTCAAGCCTTTGGCCCCTGCTTAGTGTTGGCCTCTGCAGTCATATTTTGATTGCTTCCTTCTCCTTCCTTTTCCATATATTGTCCTCTGATGTGATGATCTTGGTTTGATTGGAGACAATGGAATGTCCCATATTTCTACAATGTTCATGTATGACCAGTGACACTCTACTGATGTGTTCCTTAATCCTAGTTGCTAACACTACGCCTGTTTCCCAAATGTAATCTTTCTCACAATCATTACATCTGATATAGTAAACCACACCACATTTTTTAAAATTTAGAGTTTTGTCCTTCACATGTGTAAGTTGTTTTCTTAAAGACTTATATGTTGATCTCATGTTGTCTGAATACTCTGGCAAGGACTTCTGATGTACCAAGTATATATGGCATGCCAATGTAGGTTCTATTTAGGCTACTCCTGGTTTTGTGTGGGGGTTTTTTCTCCACTTTCCTGTAAATTTTTAAAATCCACTCTGGATAGCCATTTACCCATAGAGCTGATTTCACATGTTCTACTTCCTCCAGTCAATCAGTCTCATCAGTGACTATGGAGTTAGCTCCCTGCATTAAAGATCTTATTACTGACCTCTTGTGTTCCAGATGGAGATTTTAAAAAAGTTCTGGCACTTGTCAGTGTGGGTTGGTTTTCTATGCACAGTGACTTTGGTTGATCTATCACCTTTTATATGTATACATGTGTCCAAGAATGGTAGTTTGCCATTTTCTTCTTGTTCTGAAGTGAACTGGATATGTGGGTCAATGGAGTTGAGATGATCAGAAAACTCCTAAACATGGTACTCATTTTGTTCAGTCAAGGTATCATCCACATATCTGAACTTTATTGATGGTGGGTTCTTGGCCGATTCCATGGCCTTTTCCTAAAAAAACTCCATCTATAAATTGGCAGCTATTGGTGAGACTGGGGACCCTACTGCCGCTCCCTGTTTCTGTTGGTAAAACTGCTCATTATAGATAAAGTACAAGCTGTCCAAACAAAGTTTCAATATGGCACAGATATGTTTAGGAGAGAGGTCACATCTAGACCTGTATAAGTCACATGGTCAATATTATTCGCTGACGAAAGCAGTGTGGTATTGCTGAAAATTTGGAACTATTAATATATTTATGTTCTGAGCATGGGTAATTACTAATGATCATGAACTATCCAGAGCAAGAAGGCAACCTTTTCAGTTGTAACAAATTTGCTTGGCAAGGGAAACAAATGTCCAAAATGGATTAGAAGTCTGTGAGACAATATTGATATCAAAATACATCAGAATATATTCAATAGTTACAAGCAACATCTTATATTGTATAACTATACCATATTCAAAAGCCCCTGGGTTGGGGGCAGAGTGTAAGGTATAGGAAACATTGTATTCAGAAATAAACAGCAAAACTAGTTGTGATTGATGCATCATGTAAGAATTGTTCAGAAAGATGGCATTTATAGAGAGAGAGAGAGAGAGAGAGAGTGTGTGGCTCAATGGCTGGCTGTGGAGGAAAGCTACTTATAAAGATGGCCAAGAGAGATCAAGTTGGGTGTCTTGATGGCTGGCTGTTGAGGAAAGCTACTTATAAAAATGGCCAAGGTAGATAGAGTTGGGTGTCTTGATGGCTGGCTGTGGAGGAAAACTACTTATAAAGATGGCCAAGAAAGATCGAGTTGGGTGTCTTGATGGCTGGCTGTGGAGGAAAGCTACTTATAAAAATGGCCAAGGTAGACTGAGTTGGGCTGTGGAGAAAAGCTACTTATAAAAATGGCCAAGGTAGACAGAGTTGGGTGTCTCAATGGTTGGCTGTGGAGGAAAGCTTCGTATAAAAATGGCCAAGGTAGATAGAGTTGGGTGTCTTGATGGCTGGCTGTGGAGGAAAGCTACTGATAAAGATGGCCAATGTAGACAGAGTTGGGTGTCTCAATGGTTGACTGTGGAGGAAAGCCACTTATAAAAATGGTCAAGGTAGACAGAGTTGGGTGTCTCGATGGTTGGCTGTGGAGGAAAACTACTTATAAAAATGGCCAAGGTAGACAGAGTTGGGTGTCTCAATGGCTGGCTGTGGAGGAAAGCTTCTTATAAAAATGGCCAAGGTAGATAGAGTTGGGTGTCTTGATGGCTGGCTGTGGAGGAAAGCTACTTATAAAGATGGCCAAGATAGACAAAGTTGGGTGTCTCAATGGTTGGCTGTGGAGGAAAGCTACTTATAAAGATGGCCAAGATAGAGATGGGTGTCGGGATGATTGACTGTGGAGGAAAGCTACTTATAAAAATGGCCAAAGTAGACAGAGTTGGGTGTCTTCATGGCTGGCTGTGGAGGAAAGCTACTTATACAGATGGCCATGGTAGACAGAGTTGGGTATCTCAACAGCTTAATCTTAGTACTGTTACGTATATGTAATTAAATTGCTTCTGTGTTAGTTTTAAAATTCTTTTTTATTTAATTTTGTTTCATTACATTTTATTGTAATGATTATTTTCACAGGATTCGATATTTTTTTCAGTAAATTCAGTTTGAATAGAACGTAAAAGATATTGCATTAGCACTTTTTTTTAGCTCACTTTGGTTCATAGTGTTTGTAAACATCGAGTGATAATGATTGGCTATTTCCAAGATCATTTTGGCCCACATGTTAGCTGGACTGTAAATAGTCTTTCTTATTTTGTACATTTTCAGCATGGGAATTTGGTTCTTAGGGCTATTCTAGCTACTTGACAATTGGCATCTTTTTTATTGCAATGTTCAAATTAGTAACTAACGTAGCCTATCGCATGAAGTACCATGTGATCTAAAATCGCCGCTTTAAACAGACGCTCTCTAGCAGATTTAGTCAGTCGTTCTTAACACCTTGTTGTTGTCAGATTGTTTTTGGAGTTCATTTGTTTTTGGAATTTATTAATTTATTCTCTGGAAAACTAAACAAGTGCACATTTTTATAAAAAGTTCTGAGACAAAGAAATTCAGTGGAAATTTATTCTGGAGTTTAACGGAAACATTATAAAATGTGATTCAATCGAGGATCTGTTACAATCAGTACAGACATCTGATGTCATCGCCTCCATATTGGAATTTCATCAAGATTCAAACCCGGATTCTATTAGAACTGTTTAATGATAGGACTTGTATTTTTCAATCTTAGGATTAAATTTTGGATTATATTCACAAACCGTAAGTCCTATTTCCAATTTTTACATTGTTTTTAGGAAAATAAATTATTTTGTTAAAATTTACGAAGCTTGTTGGCTTCACTCTTTTCTCTTGTTAGTTTTGTATGAGCCTACATGTAACAGGAGAAAATTGGGGTTGCTCGTCTTTGGGATATTTGAATTTTGGCTAAAATATTTCAGAAAATTGTTTTCTGAAATTTAAATTCCCCATGTTTTTAAATCCCAAGAACTATTTTACATTTTGTTTGAAATCTTTAGTGAAAACAACAGGCTTTCATTCACAATGTCATTAAAAGTGGAAACCTTTCTTTCTAGTCCAACTCAGAAGGAGTTGGATAGTTTGAAAAAAGATGAGTTGCTTGAACTTGCCAGAAAGTATGATCTTTCTGAAGCAAAAGCTTCCTTCATGAAACAAGAAATTAAAAACATTTTGATTCAATATTTGGTAGAGAAGAATGTTCTTGATAAAAGTGTTTTGGCTTCGCTCAGTAAGTCGGTATCATACTCTGACATAAAAGTAATGGAATTAAAAATGAAATACAAGATGGAATTGGAGTTAAGGAAGCTCGAGCTTCAGAAAGTGAAAGAATGCAGTTGCAATTAGAAGAGAAGCAGTTGCAATTGCAATCTGAGAAAGAGGAGAGAGAGAGAGACAGGAGAGGGAGAAAAGATAAACAAATGAAACTGCAATTTGAGAAAGAGGAGAGAGAGAGAGAGAGAGAGAGAGGGAGAGAGAGAGAGAGAGAGAGAGAGAGAGAGAGAGAGAGAGAGAGAGAGAGAGAGACAGGAGAGGGAGAAAGATAAACAAATACAAATGGAGTTACAGAAAGAACAAATACAATTACAAAAAGAACAAATGCATGTACAGATGCAAAATGAAAAGAATGAAAAGCAATTTCAAATTAAAATGAAAGAATTTGAGCTGGCAAGTGAAAAGCACATTTCGACTTCACATACAAATTCAAGTTTTGACATTACAAGAAATATCAGGTTAGTGCCCCCTTTCAGAGAAAACGAAATAGACAAATATTTTATTTATTTTCAAAAAGTTGCTGAAAATTTGAAATGGCCAAGGGAGCATTGGATTCAATTATTGCAATGTGTACTTTCTGGCAAGTCCCGAGATATTTATGCATCCCTGTCAGTACAGCAAAGTTCTGACTATGATTTGGTTAAGGAGTGCATCTTAAGGGGTTATGCGTTAGTCCCTGAGGCTTATCGGCAAAAACTCAGAAACTATAAAAAAGAAGCTGGAGAAACTTATGTCGAATTTCCTAGAGAAAAAGAGCACTTATTTAAGAGATGGTGCTTAGCCAAGAAAGTTGAACATGATTATGAAAGTCTCAAACAACTTGTGTTACATGACGAGTTCAAAAACTGTGTTCCTCATGACATTAAGAATCATCTTGAAGAGCATAAGATCAAAACCTTGGAAAATGCTGCTCTTGCTGCTGATGAATATTCCTTAACTCATAAAGTTCCTGTTGTAGGCAAATATTCCACTCAGCATTCTACTGGTAGAAAGGTATTTCAGCCTAATATGACTCCTTCTAAAACTCAATCTGGCACAACTTCTAAAAATCAAGCTTCTGATAAACTTGATTCAAAATCCTTGTCTCTTCCCATGTGTACCTATTGCAAGAAAAAAGGACACATCATTTCTGATGTGGCACTCTACAGTTTCATATTTTGCATAGGGTTAGAATTTTAAAGAAAAAGAATTCCCCCAGGTTTCCTCACTAGTTATACTGGCTATTTAAAAAAGACCTTGTATATCTTAGGTATTTTTAAAAGAAACTTTAATTCCCTTTATTTTGGTGTATGATTGATGGGTGTAATATGGGTTATAGAGTATACAGCTTGGCCTTACTCCAGATGTGCACCTTTCAAAAAAGTGCTAGCTCCACTTGGTCATTTTCACTTCCTGAACTTCAGAGGTAAATTGTTAAAAAAAGAGCTGATAACTTTTTTTACATTTTATATATTTGGTAATTCATGCATTGCACTTTCAGAAGCTGGTATTGTCTAGTCTGGCAAAATTCATTTTCCCTATTTTAATAGCTGCTAAGGATAGTGTACTTTAGGCAAATTCAGGCTGATTTTTGGAGCACAAGGGAGCAGTCATTTTAGTTAGCAGTGTGCTAAGATCATTTAAAATTTCCAAAAGTACAATATCCAAAGAAATGTCAGTCACATTACATCAAAGTAGCATAAAGGTATGCCAACATTCTCTCCACTGTGCATGTTTTAAATGCAAACATCTTCACCTTACATACGTCACTCTCTCAAAAGTACATAATAACTGGTGAGCGCCCCCGTACCTATTGCAAGAAAAAAGGACACATCATTTCTGATTGCTTTAAATTGAAATATAGGCATCAGAATCAAGATAGACCTATCCCAAATGCTCTTATTTCTAAGAGGTCAAGGTCAAGGTCATGTATTGAAAGCAATACATTTGTTGGGTCTAATAAACCCCCGTCTGATTTTATTATGGTGAATTATGAACCATTCATGCCGAAGGGTTCTATATCACTCTTGGGTGATTTGGCCAATCCTATCCCTGTTAAAATTTTAAGGGATACAGGAGCTTCTCAGAGTCTTTTATTATCAGGTACTTTGCCTTTTTCTGAGAAGTCCTGTTCTAATGAGAGTGTTCTCATTCAGGGAGAAGAGTGCGGCTTTGTTAATGTTCCTCTCCATTCTCTAAATTTGTCATCAGACTTAGTTTCAGGACCTGTGACAATTGGTATTGTGCCTTCTTTACCCATTCAGGGCATTCATTTGTTACTAGGCAATGACCTAGCTGGAGACAAGTTTGTGGTTAATCCACTTGCAACTGACAAGCCTTCTTTGGATCAGAAAGTTGATCCTATTGAAAAAGAATACCCTGATTTATACCCAGCTTGTGCAGTTACTAGAACTATGGAAAAGAAAGTTCTTGAGAATGATTTTGATAAGGAAAGTATTCCTTTAGCTGACACATGTATTGGTCAGGCTTTTGATGCGGTCACTTTCACTTCTAATTTCGATCAATCAAAAGGTATTGATCACAGTGATCCTCTTTTAAATACTCATTCTCTTTTATCTAATCAGGGTGACAAACGACAATCACTTGTCGTCGAACAGGAAAAAGATCCTGAGATCTCCTGTTTGTTTCAGAGAGCCATTAGTAAAACTGAAGCCATTGAAGTACCTGTCTGTTATTTCATTAAAAATGGAATTCTCATGAGAAAATGGAGACCTCCCGAGGTACCTGGTAATGATGAATGGTCAGTGAACTATCAGATTGTAGTTCCAAAATCTTACAGACAGGAAATACTTAGTTTGGCCCATGAAACTCCTCTGGCTGGTCATTTAGGGATAAATAAAACTTATCACAAGATCTTGACAAACTTTTATTGGCCAAAAATCAAAAGTGATGTTTGTAAATTTTGTAGATCTTGTCATACTTGTCAAATGGTAGGAAAACCCAATCAGAAGATACCTAAGGCTCATCTGCAACCTATTCCTGCATTTGACGAACCATTTAGCAGAATTATGGTAGATTGTGTTGGTCCCTTACCTAAGACCAAGTCAGGCAACCAATATTTGTTGACCATTATGTGTGTGTCATCAAGATTCCCAGAGGCAATTTCTTTGAGGAATATTAAAACCAAAACTATAGTAAAAGCTTTGATAAAGTTTTTAACTCAATTTGGCCTTCCCAAATCTGTCCAATCGGATCAAGGGTCAAATTTCATGTCTGGAATTTTCCAGCAAGCTATGCATGAATTAGGCATTCAACAATTTAAATCTTCTGCCTATCACCCTGAGAGCCAAGGGGCTTTAGAAAGATTTCATCAAACTTTAAAGAATATTATTCAATCATATTGCTGTGATACGAGCAAAGACTGGGATGAAGGCATTCATTTACTTTTCTTGCTGTTAGGGAGTCCGTTCAAGATTCTTTAGGATTCAGTCCCTTGAACTAGTTTTCAGACAAACTGTGAGTGGACCACTGAAGTTGTTGAAAGAGAAATTTCTTTCTAATGAAGATACTGAGCTCAATCTTCTTGATTATGTTTCTGATTTTAAGTCCAAGTTGTCAAAGGCTTGTGAGGTTGCAAGAGCAAGTCTGCGCTCTACTCAGTCTAGAATGAAATCAAGATATGATAAAAACTCAAGGGATAGAAGATTTCAGCCTTGTGATAGAGTTCTAGCTCTCTTGCCCATTCCAAAAAATCCCCTTCAGGCTAAGTATTATGGTCCATACATGGTTGAAAAGAAAGTAAATGATTTAAATTACATCATAAATACTCCTGGGAGGCAAAAACAACAACAACTTTGCCACGTTAGCATGTTAAAGAGTATATTGAAAGAAATAGCCAAGTAAATCATGCAATTTAGTTGTACCTGTCCCACAAACTGAGGATTTAAGTGAAGAAATTCAATCAGACATTGTTGATCTTGAGCAACAAATCTTCGGAATTCGGAAATTATGGAAAATCTGGACCAGAAACTTTTACTTTTACAACAACGAGAAAGAAATGAACTTAAACAGTTATTATTCGAATATGAGCACTTGTTTCCAGATATTCCTACGAGGACAAACAAAATTTTTCATGATGTTGAAATTGTAGATTCAAAACCTGTGAAACAACAACCAAACAGGATGAACCCTCTCAAACAGGAATACTTGAAAAAGGAAATTCAGTATTTGCTGGCAAACGATTTCATAAAGCCCAGTAAAAGTGATTGGAGTTCACCATGTATACTTGTTCCGAAACCAGATAAAACTTTCCATATGTGCACCGATTATAGGAAAGTGAACAGTGTGACAAAAACAGATTCATTTCCATTACCAAGAATTGATGACTGAATTGATAAAATTGGAAATGCCAAGTATGTCACCAAATATGACCTTCTCAAAGGATTTTAGCAAATTCCACTAACGGAAAGGGCAAAGGAAATTTCGGCATTTGTGACTCCAGATGGACTCTATCAATATAAAGTAATGCTGTTCGGAATGAAGGGTTCCTCAAGTACTTTTCAACGCTTGATGAATATGATTACCTCTGGTCTAGATAATTGTGATGCTTACATCGATGATGTCATCATCTACAACGACACCTGGAAAGAACATCTAGCCATGATTCGAAAATTCTTTGAAAGACTCACTGATGCAAATTTGACAATTTATCTAAAAGTGAGTTCTGCCATGCTTGTGTAACTTTTCTAGGACATACTGTGGGACATGGTCAAGTTAAACCTATAGATGCTAAGGTCAAGGCTATCTCTGATTTCCCTGTGCCTGTCAGTAAAAAGAAACTGATGTGATTTTTGGGTATGGCCAGATACTATCGAAAGTTTTGTTCCAATTTTTCTAATACTGCTGAACCCCTGACAAACTTGTTAAGTAAGAAAAACAAATTTCTTTGGACTGAAAAATGTCAGGAAGCTTTTGATAGATTAAAGGCCATACTCAAAAGTGCGCCGGTTCTAACAGCTCCAAATTTCAATCAGTCTTTTAAATTATATGTGGATGCAAGTGATGTTGGGGTTCGAGCAGTATTGATTCAAGAAGACAGAAATGGTGTTGATCACTGAGTGTGCTATTTCTCTAAGAAATTAAATAAGCACCAAAGAAATTACTCAACAATTGAGAATTAATGTTTGGCTTTAATATTGGCATTACAGCATTTTGAAGTTTACATTAGCTCAGCTCCTTCTCCGGTTGTTGTGTATAGTGATCACAACCCCCTTACTTTCATCGACAAGATGAAAAATAAAAATCAAAGATTATTAAGGTGGCTTTTGTTTTTGCAAGAATATGATCTTAACATCAGGCATATCAAAGGAAAAGACGACCTGACTGCAGATGCACTTTCCTGTGTATAGAAATATTATTTCATGTACACTTTGTATAATTCATAAGAGTTTTCTTATGTAATTTTATTTTACCTCATGTATAATTTACATATGGTAAAAAGAAAGCTTTATTATATAAATCTTTCTTTTTCTTTATGGGGGGAACTGTTAACGTATATGTAATTAAATTGCTTGTGTGTTAGTTTTAAAATTCTTTTTTATTTTATTTTTGTTTCATTACATTTTATTGTAATGATTATTTTCATGGGATTCGATATTTTTTTCAGTAAATTCAGTTTGTTTAGAACATAAAAGATATTGCATTAGCAATATTTTTAGCTCACTTTGGTTCACAGTGTTTGCAAACATCGAGTGACAACGATTGGCTATTTCCAAGATCATTTTGGCCCACATGTTAGCTGGACTGTAAACAGTCTTTATTTTTTTTATATATATTCAGCGATGAGAATTTGGTTCTTAGATAGGGCTATTCTAGCTACGTGACAGTTGGCATTTTTTTTATTGCGATGTTCAAATTAGTAAATAACATAGCCTATCGCATGAAGTACCATGTGATCTAAAATCGCGGCTTTAAACAGACGCTCTCTAGTAGATTTAGTCAGTCGTTCTTAACACCTTGAGGGAACAAGATGTTTCTATTGTTGTTGTAAGATTGTTTTTGAAGTTCATTTGTTTTTGGAATTTAATAATTTATTCTCTGGAAAACTAAACAAGTGTACTTTTTTATAAAAAGTTATGGGACAAAGAAATTCAGTGGAAATTTATTCTGAAGTTTAACAGAAACATTATAAACTGTGATTCAATCAAGGGTCTGTTACCATCAGTACAGACATCTGACGTCATCGCCTCCATATTGGAATTTCATCGAGATTCGAACCCGGATTCTATTAGAACTGTTTAGTGATAGGACTTGTATTTTTCAATCTTAGGATTAAATTTTGGATTATATTCACAAACCGTAAGTCCTATGTCCAATTTTTACACTGTTTTCTAGGGAAATAAAAATTATTTTGTTAAAATTTACAAAGCTTGTTGGCTTCACTCTTTTCTCTTGTTATGTCTGTACAAGCCTACACATAACAGTACTGTCAGCTTGTAGACTATCATGAATGCAGCAAAATAAGTTACGTAACAAAGTGTCGATGATTTTGACCAAGTAGTAACTGTTTCACATGCATGTCATGATAAATAAAATGTTTAAACAGTAACTATGACTTCAATGAAAAGCAAGCCATAAGCCAGGATAGAGAACACTACAGAGCTCAAGGTAGGTGCTTCAGTAGTTGCAGATCACTTTATATGATATAGGCTATGCTAACATGAATAATGTTAGGTAATTTTTAACAGATAGGGTCTTCCTTTTCACTTTTCTATTTATCATCATGCAATCATACTCATGTCTTTCTTCATTCAGTTTATCAAAATAAGTTCTTTTGCATTTCCATACCATCAGGCAAGAGCAATTTCTTTATCAGCATTTCCCCCAGACATTTGCAAACAACCATTTACAACCCTCTATTGACTTTCAGTTAATCAAATTTATTTCTGTTCAACTGTTTCTTTGATATACATGTCACAGAAAAGACAGGTCAGGTCAGTACAGATCAGGAGATTTTCAAAGTTTGGGCAGGAGTTCTGACCTCAAATGAAGGAGGATTTTCATAGACCTGATTTTTAGCATGCAAATGGAAAACAACTTACAACTATTATACAAATTTACATGATTTAAAATATTTAAACATGCACATCATCTCATCAAGTCAGTCTTTTCACAATAAATTGGTGTTATTCATACTTTTCATGTATGTATCACATACATTTTTAGCATTTCTTATGTGATCATTGCCTGGATTATATTGGTGGCAGTCCTTGTCATTGTTGATCTTAACACTTAGGAGATGATGTACTGTTACTGGATCAAATATTTTCACTGAAGTCAGCCTAACTTTGAAAGGAAAACATTCTTTCAGTGTCTACACTGGAATGTGGCATGTCAATACAACTCTACGACTCTACTGAGTGCACGCAGATGTTTAAATTGTTTCCTGCCTGCAGGTAGATTCCAACTGCTGACTGACCACCAGAAAACTGCTCAAGATTTGTACTGTCTGGGTCTAATATTATTTTTAATGTTGGTGAGATTCTTCACAAGACGCACAAATACAATACATTGTAGCATCACATTCTTTGTGACTTGAAGCCTAACTTGCACAGTCTTTTGTTGGCATCATTATCATCACTATCACCATGCACTCCGTAATAATAACAATCAAATCCATGCAGGAGATTCACATGTATGCTTTGGGAATTTCCTCATATAAGGCCAAACACGTCTGAGCAGTAACCACACTGGTCACATATTCTCCATTCCTTCCATACAAGCCACATTGGTCACATACTGTCCATTCCTACCATATAAGCCACATTGGTCACATACTGTCCATTCCTTCCATACAAGCCACATTGGTCACATACTGTCCATTCCTTCCATACAAGCCATATTGGTCACATATTGTCCATTCCTTCCATACAAGCTACTGCCCATTCTTTCCATACAAGCCACATCGGTCACATATTGTCCATTCCTTCCATACAAGCCCACATTATTCTTCAAAATCTGGGTCCCATTACATGAATCCAAAACAGCATGGGGTCATATTGACATGTTCATGGAATGCTACATTTCACATACCAGCATTCTATTAGACATGAACTTTCTAATTTCCTATGTCACAGATTCCTCATCTAAGAAAACAAAATAAAATTACTCTGAAGCTCTATGTAACATAGTATTCCATTTATAATGAATAAATCAGACAAATGAGGTGATACTATGCCAACCGCATATCACACAGACGTACTGGACTCTTTCATATCTCCTGAAGAGTGAACCTCCAATGGAATGTGTGCCCTACTAGTGTCCAATGACAGTGGAGCACATTCTTGTTGTGTATGTCAACTTCAACTCTGAGACAAAATTATTTTGACACAAACTACATGGAGGAACTGTATGAGGAAATACCACCAGAGACAATACTGGAATTTTTAAAGGAAAGCAGTTTTTACAAGAAATTTTAATCATGCTGTAAGTATTCTAAATGTCTTACCTTTATCTATTATTTGGTATACATTTTATAGAATCTTAACACCCGTACAATTATTTTTGTTTACTACTTTATCTTGTAGTGCTTAATTATACATTTATTTGGAAGGCTTTATGTTCCTAATATTTTGTATAATCCAGTTTTATGTTTTTTTTAACTTGGTCTTTTGTTGGCACTATATAGCCACTTTTGTGCTGCAGTGCCATAATGCATACATACATACATACATACATACATACATACATACATGTAGAATCCTGAATCTTAGGTTCTTAACTTATAATACTTTATTATGAGATAATATAATTGTATACACATTAATCCACATTTGCATGAACTAATATATGTTACTGGATATAATAATCTAGTACCACACTTTATTTCACTGAATTCTCTCCCTTACACCATACATCACACTTAAATAATGACACCAACATTTCCAGTGCTTGTAATAGACCTGACAAGCTTTTGGCAGGCAACTTCCTCCAGGCATGGGCTGGATAAACAATTTTTAAGGCCACACCCTATAATGTAGGCAATAATGTAGGCAGAAAAACCAGGCTGTGGATCTGATCCAGCCTAAGCCATAAGTTACACATGCCTGTTCTAAGTAACGCAAAGAAACTTTCTCTTCTCCATTATCTCTTTTGATTCTTTTATTATAAGCTAAATGTTCCTTGTAGATGCAAAGTTTATGCCAGTTTTTAACTCCCTTTGACTTTCTATACTTGCTGTCTTACCCTGGCATTTTCTGGATTTTATTCCCCAATACTCAACCAAAATTAAAAATAAGTGCTTAGGATCTGTGATCTGCCACAATGGACTATTAATTGGCTTATTGCCTTAACTGTATTCACTATACAAGTGAGAAAAGCTCTATGTTCATTTTATGGCGAGGATGGGGTAGGCCCACCCTGAATTTTATTCACTATAAAAGTGAGGAAAACTCTGTTTGTGTGACAGAGAGGATGAGGTAAGATGACCCTGAATTTTATTAATTACGAAAGTGAGGAAACCTCTCTGTTGATTTTTGGGAGAGGATGGGGTAGGCTGACCTCTGTGCAAGGATTCAGGTTTGTCTGCAGTCAGTGAAAAATGTTGAAATCTTATATCTTATAATAAAATTGGGTTATGTGCATCTATCCCTGATATTACCTTCTGTGCGTACCAAACAAATATAAAATTCTTTATTGTATATGAAATCTCCTTGTAGAAGTGGGAGAGGTACATAGCATATTCTGCCCTTTGACCTTGTTATTACATAATAAGACATAATGTGATTTATCCCATATGCCCCATGTGAAGTTCCACAAGTGTTATCAACAAAGCACAAATCATAATTAAAACATTTTATTCAAAAAATATATTTCTGCTGGTAAAACAGCTGCTGAAACAGCTCAATGACACTTTTGATTGATACAAGACATGGCTTAGTAACTCATAAAATTGTTTCTCGTAAGTGAGACTAGATACACATGATTCTTAAACAGTCACAAGCTATATGAGAGATTATTGAAAAACTTAAGGTTGGCTATAGGTATAATGGTACCAATTGCTTAAGCCCAAGGTGGGTTGGGGAGTACTGAATGTGTAGGGAATATTTTATTCAGAAATAAACAACAAAGCCAGTGTGTTTGATGCATTTTTAAAGAGTTGTTATAGTTTCTGTCAGGCTTCAAAAAAGTTGGCTCTTTGCTACATGTGAGATTATGTTAATTCATATCTAGATCATGTTTTGCATCTTTATGAAGTTAAAAATTGTGATGCGTCACTGAAGATGTAATTGTTGTGAATGGGCTAACTCTTACTACCGTCCAGCTCCAGCTGAGTTACGTCTCTTATGTGCAATGGAGTACATGCTCTGTCCATGCCAAATTGACAATCTAATATACGATAGTGTGTGATATGCATGCAATGTGTATTTATTTCAACAAATGTTACATTAAGGTCTATGGAAAAACAATTATTATCATGATACCATCGGAAGATGTGAAGTGATTCTCAAGATCCATTAACTCTATCCAATAAGCTGACATGGCGAAATGCATATCAAGCACATTGTGGTCTCTGAGTCAATGTTCATACCAAAACACAACAGAATCAGAATATGTTCAATGGTTCTTGAGCTATGTCAATTAAAAGCAATATCCAAATTAAAGATATGAAGTGAATTGCTAAGTACCATAGCTACGCCGATTACAAGCATTAGCAAATTACAAGTGTGTGTGTGATCTGGATTTTTAACATAGCTTTAACAATTTTTCAGCCATATCACTATGATGTCTTCAGTGTTTCAGTTTATAGCGAGGTCTAGCACTGCATTATCATGCTGCCGGCATGTAGCCATCATGTCCCACCTAGGCATATTATCCTGACACCATGCCAACTGGTACTAGCACTAGCCTCTTAATGCTGAGCGTTAAGCAAGGCAGCTGCTAGTACCATTGACATAAGTCTTTGGTATGACATGGCCGGGCTCGAACCCACAACCTCCTGCATCTAAGGTGGACTCTCTAATGATGCAAATTACAAGCAATTTGCAAATTAAAGATATGAAGTGAATTCTCTAGTAGCATAGCTATGCCGACTACAAGCAATATCCAAATTTAAAGATATCAAGTGAATTGTTAGGTACTGCGATCTAAACAAAAATGGAATTGACAAAACTATACCCATAATATGCACATTTAAGTCCATAAATGCACACCTAGGTCCATAAAATGCACATCAAGGTCCATAAAATGCACATACCCATAAAATTCATATCTATACCAATAAAATGCACAATCCATCTAGGTCCATTAAATGCAATTTAATATCCCCATAAATTGCATATCTAGGTGCTTAAAATGAACATCTATACCCATAAAATGCATATCTATATCAATAAAATGCACATATATACCCATAAAATGCACATATATACCCATAAAATGCACATATATACCCATAAAATGCACATCTATATCCATAAAATGCACATCTATATCCATAAAATGCATATCTATATCCATAAAATGCACATCTATATCCATAAAATGCATATGTAGATCTATACCCATAAAATGCACATCTATACCCATAAAATGCACATCTATACCCATAAAATGCACATCTATATCCATAAAATGCATATCTATATTAATAAAATGCACATCTATATCCATAAAATGCATATGTAGATCTATACCCATAAAATGCACATCTATACCCATAAAATGCACGTCTATACCCATAAAATGCATATCTATATCAATAAAATGCACATCTATATCCATAAAATGCACATCTATACCCATAAAATGCATATGTAGATCTATACCCATAAAATGCACATCTATACCCATAAAATGCATATGTAGATCTATACCCATAAAATGCACATCTATATCCATAAAATGCATATGTAGATCTATACCCATAAAATGCACATCTATACCCATAAAATGCACATCTATATCCATAAAATGCACATCTATACCCATAAAATGCACATACATACCCATAAAATGCATATCTCTACCCAGAAAAATGCACATCTATACCCATAAAATGCATATATATACCCATAAAATGCACATCTATATCCATAAAATGCATATCTATACCCATAAAATGCACATCTATACCCATAAAATGCACATCTATATCCATAAAATGCATATGTAGATCTATACCCATAAAATGCACATCTATACCCATAAAATTCACATCTATATCCATAAAATGCATATGTAGATCTATACCCATAAAATGCACATCTATACCCATAAAATGCATATGTAGATCTATACCCATAAAATGCACAGCTATACCCATAAAATGCATATGAAGATCTATACCCATAAAATGCACATCGATACCCATAAAATGCACATCTATACCCATAAAATGCACATCTATACCCATAAAATGCACATATATACCCATAAAATGAACATCTAAACCCATAAAATGCACATCTATACCCATAAAATGCACATCTATACCCATAAAATGCATATATATATACCCATAAAATCCATATATATATACCCATAAAATGCACATATATACCCATAAAATGCACATGTATACCCATAAAATGCACATCTATACCCATAAAATGCACATCGATACCCATAAAATGCATATCTATACCCATAAAATGAACATCTATACCCAAAAAATGCATATGTAGATCAATACCCATAAAATGCACATCTATACCCATAAAATGCATATGTTGATCTATACCCATAAAATGCACATCTATACCCATAAAAAGCACATCGATACCCATAAAATGCATATCTATACCCATAAAATGCACATACATACCCATAAAATGCACATCTATACCCATAAAATGCACATATATACCCATAAAATGCATATCCATACCCATAAAATGCACATCTATACCCATAAAATGAACATCTATAACCAAAAAATGCATATGTAGATCTATACCCATAAAATGCACATCTATACCCATAAAATGCATATGTTGATCTATACCCATAAAATGCACATATATACCCATAAAATGCATATCTATACCCATAAACTGCACATCTATATCCATAAAATGCATATATATATACCCATAAAATGCACATCTATATCCATAAAATGCACATATATACCCATAAAATGCATATATATACACCCATAAAATGCACATCTATACCCATAAAATGCACATATATACCCATAAAATGCACATCTATACCCATAAAATGCACATATATACCCATAAAATGCATATATATACCCATAAAATGCACATACATACCCATAAAATGCACATCTATACCCATAAAATGCACATATATACCCATAAAATGCACATATATACCCATAAAATGCATATATATATACCCATAAAATGCACATCTATACCCATAAAATGCATATATATACCCATAAAATGCACATATATACCCATAAAATGCACATCTATACCCATAAAATGCATATATATACCCATAAAATGCACATCTATACCCATAAAATGCATATATATACCCATAAAATGCACATCTATATCCATAAAATGCATATCTATACCCATAAAATGCATATGTAGATCTATACCCATAAAATGCACATCTATACCATAAAATCAACATCTATACCACTAAATGCACATCTATACCACTAAATGAACATCTAGGTCCATAAAGCACACATCTATATCCATAAAATGCACATCTATACCCAAAAAATGCACATCTATACCCATAAAATGCATATATATACCCATCAAATGCACATCTATACCACTAAATGCACATCTATACCACTAAATGCACATCTAGGTCCATAAAGCACACATCTATATCCATACAATGCACATCTCTACCCATAAAATGCATATTTATACCCATAAAAAGCACATCAATACCCATAAAATGCACATATATACCCATAAAATGCACATTTATATCCATAAAATGCACATCTATACCCATAAATTGCACATCTATACCCATAAAATGCACATATATACCCATAAAATGCACATCTATACCCATAAAATGGACATCTATACCCATAAAATGGACATCTATA